>VMDO01003856.1:60048-135330 GCA_007922755.1 Pedetes capensis
CCCCCCGTCTTTCCTGCTCTCTTTTTCCAGTACTAAGGAGTTGAACTCAGGGCCTCACGCATGCTTTTTGCAAGTGCTCTACGACTAAAGTGCTCGTCTTCCATGAAACCAGTCCCTAGACCAGTGATACCAAGGACTTGAACGTCTGTGACTTTCAGTGTCTGCCGGGGTCCTGGAACCAATCCCCTGAAGTTACCAAGGATGCCTGTACCTAGCCACGCAACTTAGCATGAGGGAATTATAAAACTTACCGGTCAGTCTGAGGATGGGAAGAACAGGGCGTGGAAGCCAGGAGCTGTGTGGTGAGACCCCCAGACCAAGCTGTGAGAGGTTTATCTGCACACCACCTGACCAGGAGCCCTTTCAGCACATTTGCTAGGGAACTATTGTTGTTATTAGGTGCTGTCAAGTCAGTGTCTGACTCATAGTGACCCTACGTACAACAAGTGAAACACCATTGTCAGTGCTTCTCTGCTGTTCATAGGGTTTTCAATGGCGGATTATTTTTTGAGAGTGGGTTGCCAGGTCCTTCTCCCAAGCCTGTAGCACCTGGTGTTCCCTGGTGGTCTCCCATCCGAGGACTAACCAGGCCCAACCCGGCTTAGCTTCCAAGATCTGACAGGGTCACAGGCCACAGTGGTACAGCTGCAGGCTACAAAGGAACTTGGAAGCCTCAAAATGGCACAATTTGGAGCAGAGTGTCGACTAGCTGTGTCTCCTCCAAACCCCAGTGTAAGGTGCTAGGAAGTCGGGGCAGGTGCGGGACACGTCATGCACACGGTTCTCCACGTGGTGCCTTCCAGAAGAGCTGTCATGGGTGACACGGCCTGCCTGTCCCTGTAGCCCCAAGTGGCATGTACCCAGTGACAGATGTCTGTGTCAAACCACAAAAGACAGCAAGCTGGGGACACTATGGCAGATCTGGAATAAGACGTCCAAATCGGCCCTGCGGGCCTGGCTCACCGTCCCATTCCGCCAGCTGGCACCACGTGACCTGAGCTGGCAGGCCACTCCAGCCACCCCACCTCCCACACCCCGGCATCTCATCTGAAGCCTCCGGAAGCTGATAGGGGAGTGAGGCGGTGGGTAGGAAGGACCTGCTTGGCTGTCACTGTGCGCCTGCCACACGTCCACGACATTTTCCCTCCTATAGCGTGTGTCTGTCAGCTTGTGCTGTGGGGACTTGTGTGAGGCTGGGATGCTATGACCAGGCCAGCAAGAAAGCGGCTGGGGGAGCCTCTCTGTTCACTCCCTCAGGTGGAGGGTTTATGGCACCTGGAGGCATCATCTGAGGGCAAGGAAGGTGTGTGCAACCATGGCAACCACGATCAACCTAATTTTGCTGCCCTAGAAGGAAGAGAGGCTTAGCTTAAAAAAACGACTTCTTGGATGACTGGCACTGACACTCGACTTGAGGACCAAAATGCAACTTGGTGACTGAAATGTGACTGCTCCTTGAACACCCAGAGCCTGGGCGTTTGTAGGCAAAGCCGGGCGTGGTGGGTCAGACAGGCCTCCCTTGGAGGAGCCATCATGGGGTCAGTAGCTTGGCCACTTGCCAGCACAGTTGCATTCACTGAAGCCAGGAGGATTGCCTTGTGTCCCGTCGGAGGCTATACTACCCTTCCTCTTACACTGTCTCACTTGCAATGTTAGAACACAATGTAAGAAGAGAATTATATGAACTTTGCTGGTTCCCAACGTGTGAAATCTTAGAAGATGGTGCCAAATGAGTGATCACGCACATCTCTCAGTTTGTTCGTGGGTTTTTTTTAAGTTTGTTCATTTTTAAGGACAGACTCTGCTGTGTACATTTCACTGATATGCAAAATAGAAAATGAAAACAGTCCTACCTAAGCTTATCTAAGAGAACAGACCAAAAAGAAGATGCTGAAAAGGAAAAGAAAGAATTTCTGTGGGCTTGTAACTGTAGAATATTTTGGTCCACATAAATTCGAAGCCTGTGGTTCATTCCCTAAGTGATATAGAAACTAGGGTAATAGCTGTGATAAATTGGCAGAGTTTTTATTGGTGAAACAAGAATGAAACCAGGCTGTCATTGAAGGGAGGATGGAATCTCATCTTACACGTGAATGTGAAGCTAATGTCAGTGCTTGCTCTGTGAAAACAACATGGTCAAAGCTACCCTTGAAAACTTCTTTAATTACTTCATAAAGAACAGTGTCCATGATACCATGCATGCAAATTGTGTCAGGTAGCTATTCCCCTGATCTGCTGCATAACAAATGGCTCCAAATCTCAGTGGAAAACAATGAATATTTATTTACCACTGGTGTTTGTGTATCTGGGAGTCAGTTGCACCTTTGCTCTACAAGCTGCATTCTAGGGCCTCCACTGGAGAGATGTGCTATTTCTCCATAATATACCCCTCTGGAGGGTATGTCCTCCCCATGTTGACGGCAGATGTACAGAGAATGATCCCCACCTTGGGAGCTCATTTTAAGCCTCTTCTTGCATCAGCATTTGTTGACATCCCTTTGACCCAAGCAAGTCACATGGTGAAGCCCCAAATCAAGGAGCAGTGAGGTACATTTCTCGCCTCAAATGGCCATGGCCAAATGCAGCTGTCAAGCGTCACTAATGAAGAAACAAGGCAAATAATGCCATGCATTGTGAACCCTCATGGCATAGTATTTTTAATTATATAAAAGACATGGTTCTAGTCCAGTCAGTGCAAGTTTGGCCGTCAGGGTTGCCAGATCGTTTCTCAAAGGCATTGCTCTGGTCACTCGAGGACATGTGGAACAAAGAGACAGACCCCAAACTAAGTCAATACATTGTCTTCATGGAGAGACAGCATTGTGCCTGGCTTTAACTTGCACAGTGCGTGGTTCTTTCAGGGATCTCTCCCCTAAAGCAGCTGCCAACTAGCTCAGCTGCCTGTCGCCATTGGTTTCTTCTTCTTTTCATTGGAAGACCTTACTTCTGAACCATCCTGGGGAAAAGAGATTGTAGACTTGCCTTCAGCCATGAAGAACACACAGAGGAGGGGTCAGCAGCGTGTCGCATTGCCGCAGACGGCATAGAAAATCCATCACTGCTTCTTCCCATGTTTGCCCTTGATAACCACCACCTCCACCACACTGCTCCCTGCCAACTTATTGCTTGGGAAAATGCCCACACTTGTCCACCCAAAGCACAAAGTCCTGGGGGTCTCTGTCCCACCTAACACACAGGATGGCTTTAAAAAACCATGTGGATAATTATGTTAACTCTAGAACTTGCTTCCCCTTAGTCTACCCATGTGTATATACTCACACCACATAGTGACATCTAGTCGACAATAGACCACATGTATGATGGCGGTCTCAGAGGAGTACAATGGCGTGGGAAAATTCTTATCTCCTTGCAACGTTGGAGCCTTTGGAAGGTGATGGAACAATGCGTTCCTGCCATGTTTGTGGTGATGCCACTATAAAGAAACCTACAGCGCTAAGAGTCATGCAAAAGTATAGAGAATACAATTACGCACGGTGTATACTCCTTGACAGTGACAGCTGATGACTGTGTTACTAGTTTACACACTTACCGTGCTGTACTTTTATCCTTATTTTAGAATGAGCTCCTTCTAGTTGTTAAACAATTGGCTGTAACATCATCTGCTGTGTGATACCAGCAGTAGGTCACCCCACTCTTGGGTCTACCGTGTCTCTTTGACTGCACTAGGAAGCCACACCTAGTGACTGACCAAGAGCATCGAGGTTTGTGTATATGTGTCCATCCATGTACGGATGAACTTGCCTAACAACAAACCTCTCAGAAGGTATCCCTACTAGCATTGCCTGGGTGTATTCACTTATCTAAATGAAGAATCATAATCATACTTAAGGGATTATTTTACTTGAACAGTATATATACTATTTCAATGGAACCCAATAGAATATCACACTGAAGTTTTTACAAGTCTCTTCATTATGATAAAACCTGAAGGAGAGAAAAAAAGCCTCTTCTTTCAGTTCCATGTAAATAAAGGAGGGAAATCCATCTGGTTTATTTTATTTATGGCTTCCTATCTTTGCTCAGGTACCATTTTACACCAAAGAAAGCTAAGTTCTCTAACCACAGATCCTACCGCAAAACATCAATCACCTCGGGTACTTTCACCCCACCCTCTTCAGTACTAGGCGAATCTGTGCTAACATACAGAATAGGTTTGTAACCTAAATGAGGCAGATACACAGGTGGCCCCCAAGGAAATTCAGTTCTTATAAAGTAAATCTGAGAGTTGCAAAGTAAAGCCCTTTTTGACCCTGGATTTGCCCATTGATGCCTCTGTTCATTTGTTCCCAAGCTGTGCCAGATGAACGGCGCCCCAAGGGGACTCCACCTGGAAGAGGGGCTCATGGTCCTATGGTGCTGCCTCACTCAACCTGCCCCCTGCTTGAACATTTCCATCCTCAGCCAGTGTTTTCTAGAGAATTCGGTTTCTAGAGAATTGGACACTCGCTCAGCCCTGGGCCACCAGATACCCCGCTCTCCTCAGATGCTTCTGGGTGAAACAAAGGGGAGACACTTCTCATGTCTGTGTCAAGCCGGAAGTCTGCAGAAATACTACCATGGTGTCCAATCCCATCAGATCTCAGAAGCAAGCAGGGTCTGCCTGGTTTGTCCCCTTGGGTGGGAGACCGCCTGGGAACACCAGGTGCTGCCGACTTGGGAGAAAGACCTGGCAGCCCACTCCTCAGACAATCAGCCATTGAAAATCCTATGAGTTGCAGAGAAGCACTGACGTAGTACCAGGCATGGCACAGTGTCAGGGAGAGTTTCGTTCTGTTGTCCATATGGTCACTGTGAGTCGGACCTGACTCGATGGCACATAACAACAGTAACAACTATGCAGCCGCCATGTTTAAGGATTTTCACTGTGTAACAAATGGCCCCAAACGTAGTAACATAAAGCAACCATTTCTTTATGCTCGTGAGTTCTGTGGGTCAGGAACTTAGACTGAACACAGCAAGGACAGCTGGCCTCTGCACTACCATGTCCGGGGGCTCAGCCAGGGGCAATGATGTCCCTAGTTCCACACCATCTTCTGAATCCAGCTTGATTTTCTGGCAATTCTCTGTCTATATCCTGTGGCAGTTACTTTTGAATGATCTTTAGCAACATTTTACTTATGTGTGATATTAATGATATTGTTTGATAATTTCCATATTCAATTGGATTCTCTTTCTTGGGAATAGGCACATATATGGATCTCAGTTGGCCAGGTAGCTTTTTTCCAAATATCTTGGCATAAATAAGTTAGTACCTCCAGTGCTAAACATCTGTTTGTTGAAACATCTCTATTGGTATTACATCAATTCGTGGAGCCTCATATTTTGCCAATTCCTTCAAGGCAGTTTCCACTTCATCTTTCAGTACCATTGGTTCCTGATCATACGCAGCCTCTTGAAATGGTTGGTCATCCACCAATGCTTTTTGGTATAGTGACTCTGTATATTCCTTTCATTTTCTTTTGGTTTTTTCCTACATCACTTAATATTTTCCCTGTAGAATCCTTCACTATTGCCACTCAAGGCTTGACTGTTTAATTCCTTAAGCTTGAGAAAAACAGAGCATGTTCTTCCCTTTTGGTTTTCTATCTCCAGCTGTTTGCACATGTCATAATATTTGATTTTGTCTTCTCGAGCTGTCTTTTGAATTCAGATCCTCTTCAGGGCACCAAGACTCCAAAGCCAGCCTGTCTAGGAATGACCAGGGTAGAATATCCAAGGGCAGCCTGGGGATGTAGTGGGTCTGAGGCTCCATTCAAAAGGAGATGGCCCTGGCTGGGAAGAGGGGCGCTGGAGCATGGCAGAGAGGAAGTGGGAGGTGAGGTAGTTTGATGGTCATATCCACTCCATTCCCTACTGGCCGTGTGGCCTTGGGCAAGTCACTTAACTTCTCCAAGATTCCATTTTCTTAATGGGAAAGTGAGAAGTACTTAGCAATGAGCCTGGCCTGCAGCAAAAGTATAACAAATACGAGTCATTATTATAATTAAAAAAATAACTCAGGGGAGACACTGAGCCCTGTGTACAAAATCTCCAGCCAGCCAAGAGGCACAGGCCAAGTGTGCTTGGCACAGACGGGCTGGGGGTCCGGCAGTGCCCAATGGATCCACAAAGCCCCTTTCTCTGGCCACCCACACAGCTCCTGCCTGATGTCAGGCCCTCCTCCTCCCTCCCCAGGACCTCCCCTGTCTGCTGGCCTTCCTCTGCTGCCTCCCTCTGGTCCTTTCTCTGCAATGCTGCCAGGTGGTATTTCCTGCAGTGCAGACCTGAGCTTGGTGCCCATGTGCTAGAAACCCTCTGACAAGTGTTTCCACGCGATCTGGCCAGGATCCCTTGGCCTGGCCTGTGAGCCTTCTGTGACCAGCAAGTGCTCCTGTGTCACACCTCGCCTGCCCCCGCAGCACACAGGAGAACCCGAAAGCCAGAGAAAGGCCAGTGAAATTATTACTTGATAACTCTCCAGCCCGTGAAACACCCGCCTGGAGACAGAGAAACTGCTTTTCCCTCAGCCTGACCTCGGTTTTCACCTCTCCCTGCATGTTAGAGTCCCCCGAGAGTTTATAAAACATCCCAACACCAGGCCACACCCAGACCATCGGAGTTTTTGCTGTCATCGTTATCTTTAAGCTCTTTCCACCATTCCAAGATGCAGCCGAGGTTGCAGGTCGTAGATTTACACTTACTTTTGTCTTTTAAAGAGAAGGGGAAGAGAACCATATCACTCCTTTGATGTCCAAGGACATTGGCCGGCTGCAAGTTCTGATATCAACCACCTGCTACTCACTGCTGGCTTTGGGAGGAAACTTGATCAACCCAGGAAGAGGCTGTCAGGGAAGCAAAGGAGCGATCAATTCAGGAAGTGGGAGGTCAGCCCGGTCTCCCTCAAAGCTGGTGGTTTTTTAAAAACTCCTGAATGTCAGTGAGCAGGAGCCCCAGTGGCTTGGGCGGCTCTGGGGGAGCAGCCTGGCCCCCTGCCAGCTGAGCACAGAAGGACCTGCCAAGGGAGGGAGGAAGTGACTCAGGGCTGCCCTGTCCTGACAACAGGACAGGGCTGTAACCTTTTGTAAAAATAGCAGCTGTACTTTAGGAAGAACTCGGAATTTTTAGCTTCCGAACACCTGATCATATAACCGAGGGTAAGAGATCCGGAGAAGGGGAGGAAATATTATTTGTCATCTTCTCGCATCCTGGGCCAGGTGCCAGGTGTGGGTCTCTCTCTTCATCCTCCCACGGACCCTGGGAGGCTGGCTTGATCATCTGCCTTCTGTGCCCGAGGAGCCCGTGGCCAGCTAGGGGAGAGATGACGCACGCAAATCACACCACTACAAAGGGCAGAGTCGGGACCCAGCCTGGCGCCTGCGTGTCTGACCGCTCACACTCCGGCCTGAGCCTCTGGCTCGAAGCCAGCCGTGACTCAGGTGGACAGCCGTGAGCTTCTCCAGGAGCCAGGGCTGCTGGGCTCTCTCCTAGGGGCCCTGCAAAGCTGCAGCGAGAGCCGAGTGGGGCCCAAGGCAGGAAGCCTTGACTTCCAGGCTGCTGTGGGTGGCTTGTATCCCGGAGGCAGTGGAGTTTGTTCAAAGTTATTTAACGCCGGGGCAATGTTTACCACCTGTGTTTTGGGAAGATAAATCTGGCAACTCTGCCCATCGTGGATCCGTGCGAGAATAAGCAGAACCTAGAAGACACGCCAGAAGGCTCTGCAGTCTACAGGTTGTACCCCTTAAATATCTTTCACCATCAAAAAGAGTCAGGCCTCCTTAGGAAAAGGGACACTTCCAGGACCAGGGCAAGAAATGTACAGAGTGAGACAGAAAAGAAGCAATGCCAGACCATTGGGATTATGTCCAAAAAAAAAAAAAATGTAGACATGCCGGGCACAGTGGTGCACGCCTGTAATCCCAGCAGCTTGGGAGGCCGAGGCAGGAGGATTGCAAGTTCGAGACCAGAGGTAGTCGGCATAATTTGGTGAGACCCTGTCTCAAAAAAGTAAAAAAATGGGCTGGGGGTGCAGCTCAGTGGTCCAGCACTTGAAGAGCATGCAAGTGTGAGGCCCTGGGTTCAACCGCCCGTACTGCTAAAAAAAACACAAAACAACAACAACAAAGAAAGAACAACAACAAAAATGTAGACATCAACTTGGTAAGACACTCACTGGCTAAAGATGAGATTATGTGAATAGAAAAGAATAATGACTTAAATGGACCAAAGCATAAAATATATGAAAATTCTGAATTCATAATAATAGGCTACCCCACCCCACAAAACACACACACACACACACACACACACACACAGAAAACCCTAAAAACCAAAAAACAAAACAACAACAACAACAAAGAAAAACCTATGTAATTCATCAGTTAACTACCTTTGAAGTTACCAGGGTACTAACTCATTATTCCGTGATAGACAAAGAAAAAAGACTAAAGCATCTATCCTACTTCACCTGTACTAATTTCTTTTCAGGACAACTAAATAGTTAATGATAAAAAGTTCTTCTTTGTAGAAAAATCACAATAATTAAAGGAGGAAGAATGTTAGAATTAGAAAACCACTAATTTGCAACCCTTATTGAAATAATGAAGGTAGGCAGTGACCATCAGTCACTAAAACCATGGAGTAAATGTCTATGGAGATCTTGCCCGTGGACAAGTACCTCTGGAACTACTGATCACTAGTGACATGGTACGCCCCTGATACCACTGATCTATAATGTGTGGGACCATCTAGATGGCACCTGAATTTATTCTAGCCCCCAGATCTTACCGTAACCTGCAGGAAGTACAGGGGGGCAGAGGACCATGTTAAATGGTAGCGATCTTGCTCCCCTCGAGGGTGGAGGGGAAGGAGGTCGCTAGTCTGGGGGGTGCATGTTTAGCCCTCTACTCACAACCCAGACAGTGCTGGGACCTGTCCAACACCAGTCAGTGTTGACTAAAAACAGCTAAAATTCCATCAGCGTTCAATATAATTTCGTATGGGAAAGGGGACCAAGATAGCCTTTGAGACAGGCAGGCGCTCTTAACAGGTGAGAGAGACCAAGCCACTTCCAGGGTTTCAGGTCCTTAGAAAAGGAAATTGTACACATGCACCACGATCATTTCAAAGTTTTAGATCTAACACTTAACCCATTTTACACACATTCACGCATGGCCAAATCTCAATCACAGGAAACGGTTACACAAACGTGTGCTATCCTACTTCCACCCATTCCCCATTGTGGATTGCTGACTGCATCTCAGAATCCCTCCCATCTGGAGAAACACTAAAGCAGGTCCCTGCCCCCTACTACTTTCCATCTTCTCCGAGAGAGTAGCTATAGAGATCGTGAGGTGGCAAAAGCATAATGGCGTGCCTGCAGCAGCAATCGCTCCCACAATTAGTTACCTGCTCACTCTGTCTTCCTACCAAGGACCTGGGATGGTCTTATCAAAGCTGATCTCAGTGTTCACACTAAATGATCAGTTCACACTAAGTGATATACTCTCTGACAAACCCAGAAAGATTCTTCTAGAAATTTTCTTGCCACATTATTAAATCTCCTTCTCTATAGGATCACTAACATCAGATCAAGACATACCATCATTTCTCACGTTAAAAATATCTTTTCCTTAATAAAGTCTAGTTGTTCTTAGGTGCCATTGAGTCGTGTCCAACTCATAGCGACCATTATAGGTTTTTCAGTTGCTGATTGTTTCGGGATTGCCTTGGGAGTGGATTGCCACATCCTTCTCCCATTTTAGCGGTGCTGGGAATCAAACTTGGGAACTCAGAGACTGCAGAGTGGCGCTCTACCAACTGAGCTAAATCCCAGCCCATAAAATCTAGAGCAAAGGTAAATGAAACAGAATATAGAAAAATCCTGGGGAAAATTGATGAAACCAAAAGTTGGTTCTTTAAGAAGATAAAACTGACAAGCTTTTAGCTAGATGGAATAAGAATAAAAAATAGAAGTCTCAAATTATTAAAATCAGAAGTGAAAATTGGAGCATTATTAACAATTTGTAGAAATAGAAAGTTCTGTTAGACAGTACCATGAGCGATTATCTGCCAACGTGTTGGATAACCTGGACAAATTCTCAGAAACACAGAGCCTACCAAGGCTAAACTATGAAGAAACAGAAAGTCAGAATAGACTTGTAATCAGTAAGGAGATTGAATCAACAAACATCTCCCCGCAAGGAAAACTGCTAGACCTGATGTCGTCACCAGTGATTTCCACCACACATTGAAAGAGTGAACGCTGTTCCTTTTCGAATTTTCCAAGAACTCAAAGGGTACCAGATACCCTTTCACTAGTTCTATGAGCTATCACTCCAATGCCAAAGCCAAAGACACTGTAAGAAAGGAAAACTATAGATCAATTTCCCTTATAAACACTGATGCAAAAATCCTTGAAAATACTAGCAAAACAAATTCAGCAGCATCCTAAGAGGACTACACGTGCTGAGTCCTACCATTGTGCCGAACACAGTGGGGCCTGACTAAATATCCAATAAAGAAAGGAAAACAGAATAGGAAGAAAAGGGGCATAGGAAAGACAGGTGGGAGCAGGCGTCGTGGTACATGCCTGCCATCTCAGCACTCAGGAGGAGGACTGGGAGTTTGAGGCAATCCAGCCTGTCTCAAAAATAAATAAGGAAAAGAAAAGAAAACAAAACAAAACAAAAAAACGAAGAACAACAAAAGAGAAGAAAGAGACAAACAGGTTGGAAGGAAGAATCTGAAAATCCCAGCCAAGTTCAGTTGCTATGGTAACCGTGGGGCATGGGAGTGTTTTACTATACCAGACCTTCTTTGTGCACTTAGCCATCACCCTAATTTGCAACAGGGCATGATTTCCCAGTGTCTGAAGAATGTGATTGGCACACACAGCATGGACATAACTTAGGCATAAATTTTTAAAAAATGAAACATTAACTTTAGAAGTTAGAGGTATCCTGGAAATGTCTAACAAATGTGCTAATCAAAAGGTTCATAAATGCAGCAACCAATGGCCAAATGCAGGTAATTTAATATCGCCTACTTTGGGCCAGGTCAAACACTGAAGAATGCAAGAAAAACTGGGCAGTGAAGACAAAATTAAGCTTTTGGAATTTGTGTCCTTCCTTTCATCCAACCAAAGGATATGTTTGCAGATTTTAGCCAGGGGGAATAGCGAGGAGCCTCAGGCGATGCCACAGCCTCCAAGCCTCAGAACAAATGGGATTCTGTTGTTGACAGGACTTCCATTTAAATCTTTAGTCTCCCTGCAGAAAAGAAGTGGCATATAACCTGTGTGTGTGCAGAAGTTAAGGTGCAGGAGCACCAGTGGAGGGAGAGTCAGCTCCAAGCCTGTATGAACCATGAGATGTCCTTGCTTGAGATCCGGCAGGGCAGAAGCAAGCCCACCGCCTTCAACTTCTGCCTTGGAACCTTGATCCTTACAAAGAGGCAACAGCATCAACTTTCTGCAGTTTTTGAAACGATTTTTACTCTAAAACATCTGTATCCCTATGTGGAAACGCCAAGTTTCAGATATTTGGTTTTACCTGGGCCTGGCTGGTAGTGCATAATTGAGAAAAGTGGAATTTGCCTTCTGTTGCTGCCATGACAACTTATCACAAGTTTAGTGGCTTCAGCATCACCAATGTATTCTCTCATGGTTAGTAAGACCAATGCGAGTCTCCCTGGGGTAAAGCCAAGGTTTCCCTAGGCTGAATTCCTTTTTTGGAGGCTCTGGGGGAAAATCCATTTCCTAATTGTTCAGGCCACTGGCAGAAATCATTGATTTGCAGTTGTCAGCTGAAAAAGCCACTCCAGTTCTTGGTGGTCATTGCATTCATTGGCTTGTGATCCCCTCGCTCCATCTTCAAAGCCTTGAAGTTTGGACTGAGTCTCTCTCACGCACAGAATCTCCCTCCTTCTCTCTTAAGTCTTTGCTGTGGCTAAAGAGATTCTCCACCACTTAGCGCTCATATGACTAGACCAGGCAGGCTCGGATAATGCAGGTGAAGCTTCCCACCACAAGGGCCTTCACCTTGGGCACATCTTCAGAGTCTTTCTGTTGCCATATAAATGATCATATTCCAGGGTTTGGAGGTAGACGCATTTGGGGCCCACGATTCTGCTAACTCTGAAAAGCTTCACTTGATTTAGGTGGGGCAGGAGTTGAAGAGATTTCCCTTAGAATGTTAGTTAGTACCTCTGTGAACCGAAAAGATATTCTCATACACTTCTGGTATTTCTGAGCTTCAGCTACTGGCACTTCTTGGAGAATTCCTTTGTATTTTAGTAAACTCTCACACAACATTTTCCCATTCCCCACTGAGCGTTGTGCAGAGCCTCAGTGTTATTACTTAATCCCTCACACTCTCCTCTTTCTTTACAGTCGTCAACTGGAGTGGACATTCCTTTTCCTTGTTGTATACATATACTTCCTTTCTGCCAGGTCTTTTTGAGAAGGTCCACATCGTAAAGTTTCTCTATTTTTTTCAGAGGGAAGAGTGTCCGGGAAAAGAGAAAGTCTTCTCACTCGCCTTCTGTTTCATTTCCCTTGATTTTCAAATTTGTTACCGTCCTTGCCTTCTGATTTTTCCACAAGGAAGTTTTTAACCGAGATGTTTATGCAGTTTCCTTACATCCTCGATTCATGTTAGGAGTATAACCATAGATTTAAAAATGCCCATTCAAAATAAACGTTTGCAGGGGGAGAGGGTAATCTCAATGTGAACGATGCAACTTCCTGAGTACATGGGAAAAATACTACATGGAAAAATAGGAAAAATATGCAAAGGAGTTTTATTACATATTAGTCAAAGGGTTCCACAAACCTTGCAAGTTGATAAAAGTGTAACCAAAAGTGATATAATAGTTGTATAAGGGAAAAAGCTGGAAAAAAGAACTTGGCCTTTATATCAATCACACAGTTGATAAAATTTGGCCATTTTGAAAAGCTGAAACAATAGGACTTCAAAACAGCTGCATTAACAAATATATTAATAATTTGATCCATTTGTAGGTTGGCTGAAATCCAGATGTTTTGAGGCCTGACATTTAAGAAATAGAATATATGATGAATTTATTAATTTAGTTAATTAGCAGACCTTGAATTTTAGTGTTCTGTTTCTGGTCACATGCTAAATTTACCATGATATTGTCCTTTACATTTGAGAAAAACTCAATGAAGTCTTTCTATAGGGAAGTGTTTAAATATAATTTTGAGTAAAAAGAGACTGCAAAATAACACATACTACATGATTCTGTATACATGATCCACAGCATAATGTTTCTATTTTGTTGTTGTTAGGTGCAGTTAAGTCAGGTCCGATTCATGGTGACCCTATGTACAGCAGGCAAATACTCCCTGACACTGTGCCCTGCCCAGCACTATTATCAGTGCTTCTCTGCTATTCACAGGGTTCTCAGTGGCAGATTATTTTGGAAGTGGGCTGCCAGGTCCTTTTCCCTCACCTGCAGCACATGGTATTCCCAGGCAGTCTCCCTTCCAAGGACTACCTAGGCCAACCCTGCTTAGCGGAGATCGGTGGAATCAGATGCCAGGATACTATGGCTGCAGACTTTGTCTATAGTACCATAGCAAGTTTGAGATATGAAGCAGATACGTGTATGCCTGGGTAATATGAATGATATTAGATCGAGACGATAAACAATACAATCTGTCCCCTTCTCTCGAATTCTGAATCTATTAACATAAAAAGCTATATTTAAAAAGGAATAAATTTACAGCAACCAAAGGAAACACGAAATGAAGCCATCATCAGAAATATTCCTAGAAAGAAGAAAGAAAATGAGTGGGATGAGACTGGTAATAGGCATGAATAGAAAGCTACAGCCCATAACGTGCAACAGAAGAGCCAATCCAGACAGACTCGAAACTCAGCACAAATGGAGGGAGAAAGGAGGGGCCGTGGGTAATCCTTCTGGTGACTGATTACTGCGTTAGAACAGAGAGAGTAGTTCAGCAGTCTACACTCTCAGCTGTGGTGGTATATGCACCCAACATGCGGGTTTGATTCTGGTTCTCTTCCCAGAGAGACACCCAGGTTTAGGAGCCTGGAGAATAGGCAAGCTGAGCTTGCGGCAATTCCAGACTCCTACAACCATCAGGGAGGGACACTTGGAAAGACAGCTATGTCCAGGAAGGAAATACATGAAAAGGCTTTGCTACAGAGAGCTTGAAACTGAGACAGATCAGGGGGACCCCGCTCTGTTTGGTATGGACAGCTTGAAACAGATCAGAGGGACTCTCCTCTCTTTGGTATGCTTTTTTGTTGTTGGGTGCCATCAAGTTGGATCCAACTCATAGCAACCCTATGTACAACAGAACAAAACACTCCTCAACACTATGCCATGCATGTGACCCTTTTATGTTTGAGTCCAGTGTTGCAGCTGCCATGGTTTTTCTCATTTTGAGTCATGGCACATCAGCAAAAGGAGGTCCCAGGGGCTTTACTCCATTCCCATCATTAAGGTCGACTCTATTCTGAGGAGGCAACTCTTCCCTAGTTGTTTCTCGAATGGTTTCCAGCTTGTGGGGCTCATTTTCTAGCACTATCTCTGACAGTGCTTCTCTGCTGTTCATAGGGTTTTCCATGGCTAATTGTTTCAAGAGTGGCCTGCTGGGTCCTCCTCCCTGATCTTTCTTAGTTTGGAACCTCAACTGGAACCTGTCCACCATGGGTGACCCTGCTGGTATCTGAGATACCAGTGGCAAAGCTTTCAGCCTCATAGCAACACACAAGTCCCCACGGCACAACAAGCTGACAGACTCGTAGGGACTTTGGGGTGCTAGGTATGCAGTATTGTTAATACACTGTTAAAAATCAATATTAATCTTAAGGATACAGTTTTTTTTCCATTCTTACTATAAGTACTCCTTCTGCTGCTCATTTCCTGCAAGGAAGCATTTAGGGGATGGGGCAATCTGACTTCCTAATTGGCAGCTGTTAGACTCTCCCTTGCTCCCTTGGCTGCTTTAAGTAAAGAACGCTCAGTCAGTCAGGCAGCTAGATGAAGCATCCTTATACCAGCACCAGGGGCTTTGAGCACTTTCATGTCTTAAGGAAGCCACGTGACAATTGCCGCTGCAGCCCAACTCCACCTCCTGAAGGTGAAGCTTCAGCCTTGGCTGTTTCAAACAGGTTGCCATTGCACTGGATTTGTTGTTATCACAACCCTCAGTGAGCTCTAGATGACCCTGGACTAACCCAGGCCAGAGGGGAGCACTTTCCTGGATAGTCTCTGCTGTGATTGGTGCAAAAAGAACTGCTGTGATTGGGCAAAAGAGACTATGCTGCGATTGGTGCAAACATCAACCTTCATTTGCATGAGAGGCTTCTGTGATTGGTGCAAACTCCCCTTCTCTGGCTATATAAGAAGACCGTTTGACTTACTTAGTGAGCTAGCCAGGAGACACCCTCCTGTGCTGCTCACTGGTGTTGCAACATTAAGCTCAATAGAAGGCTTCTCTCAAGTGGTCTTTTGGTCTACTTTTAATAGTGTTGGCTGAGCTAGTAGCATGAAGAAAGAAGCAGGAGAGATAGCAGAACAGTGGTGATGGAAATGACAGCAGGACAGTGAAGTAGCGGTAGTAGAGGTAGCAAAGTGGCCAGAACACTGAGCTGCAGAAGCAGCAAACTGGCTGCTTGACAGCTGAAGAAGAAGTGAGGCTGTAAGACCGGTGAGTGGTAGCACCAGAAATAACAGAAGCAACAGAATTACCATAATTGCTGTGTCCTGAATTGCCCCAACAGTGATGGTGGCCATTGCAGTAAGAGGTGGCTGAACAGTTTGAGAGAGAACCCAGGGCAGGAAGATGGATGGCAGAAGAGAGAGAAAAGGCTATAAAGGATTAAAAAAAAAAAAAAAAAAAAAAAGGAACTGCAGGCCCTGGCTACTGGAAGAGTTCCAGAGAGTGTTGAGTCTTTAGGACCAATAGTCTCAGACACCCTAAATCCAGGAGCTATAACAATGGCCACTGTCTAGGACTGAGGAATCCTGATACCCAGTCCCACCTGGAAGCTGCAACACCATCTGCTGTCAAGGGCTGAGGAATCCTGATTCTTAGACTTGCCTGGAAGCTGCAATGCCAGCTTCTATTGAGGGCTGAGGAATCCTAATCTCCTCTGCCTATATAAGAGTTGTAGCACTAGAAGGTGCCACTTGCTGCTGCTGGCCCTACTGCTGGGCTGCCGCTGCTTACTGTTGTCAAATGCTCAGGGATACAGATGCTGCCAAAGACCAGCACTTGAAGATCTTCTCCTTAGGTACCCCTGATTTCTATCCAGGTGGAGCAAAAGGACTCCAGCCAGCTGACTGGCAACAAAATTATTTCCATATGGTCTTGTAGCTGCTGTGTAAAGTGCAAGGCCAATTTGTTTTTCTTTTCATTGTAGGTAACAACTGGGTTTGTTCTCTCTCACTCTCTCTCTCTCCCTTTTTCCTTCCCTTCCTTCCTTCCCTCCCTTCCTTCCCTTCTTTTCTTTTAAACATAGTAATAGAATTGATTTTAAGCCAGTCAAAAGCAACATAAAGTTAAAAACAAAACACACTGCACAGCATGTCCAAGTATGTATATCCTGGAGATGGGTCTGAGGGAAAATATAGGAGCGCTTTGTGTGTTTATAAACAATTTAAGTCACTGTATAATTTTTTGTAATAATCAGATCCAGGGAAGAAAAGTGGGTCTAGAAGAATACAAGTGACATAGCATAAAAGAATCAAATTATTTTCTATATGGTTTTCCAATGAAAGCATTTTCACCTTTTAAAAATTGTGAATGGCTGGGGATGGAGCTGCCTGGTAGAGCACCTCCCTAGCACGTGGGAGGCCCTGGGTTCCATCCCCAGCACTGAAAAAACAAAACAAGGCTGTGGAATTCCCCTGTCCAGAGAAGTCACTTGGCGGGTTCCTTCAATCTGACCACTGCCACTTTTCTTCAATGGGGAGTTTTTTCTTGAATTTCCTCAACTATCTTCCCTGTTCCCTCTGTTGTTTCCTTTTGGAGCAGCCTTGGAGAGCTGCCGGCTGAAGGGTCCATGTCTTTTAACTTTATTATTTTTTTATCATATTTTTCTTTTAACTAATATTTTGCTCTTCTTTCTTGGGTCCTTGCAAGGGTAAGTTCTTAGTTTGGTCTCAATATGGACAGAATGTGTTTCCCCAAAACTCTGTATGCTCAACGATGGAATCAGGAGGTGGGGTCTTTGGGAGGTGATTAGGCCTTGACAGTGGAGTCTTGAGGAATGGGGTTGGCGCCGCTTGTAAGAGAGGTCCCAGGGGCCTCTTCCTCTTTCTGCCCCCAAGAGCTCAGTGAGAAGATGGTCATCCATGAAGCAGGCCACCGGGCCTCATCAGCATGCGACCCTGCTGCCATTCTGATCTTGGATTTTCAGTCTCCAAAACCGTTAGAAGCAAATTCCTCTTGTTTATAAAGTCACCCAGTCTGAGGAGTATTTGTTATAGGAACCCAAAGAGACTGAGCTACCGTTGTGACCCAGTGCATCTCAATGCTACCGGGATCTTTTGGACAAATGTACGGGGTGGGTCTCAGAACTGTCCCTCCAGAGGAAAAGAGGGAGCATTTACTCACCCACATCCCGTCTTCCATTGGTCCACAGTTGTTCGTAGAGTGTTAAGTTTCTAGCACTTCCTGCGTTAAGTTTCTAGCACGTCTGGGTGCACGGTGGGCTTCCTGAAAGCATCCCTCATGGCTAAGTTAGAGAAGCCCTGGAGCAGAGAGAGATTGCTGGGTGGCAGCAGCAGGGGGCGCCCGCTCTACCTGCGGGAAAGTGACCACTAGTAAGGCTGGAACAAAAGGCTAACTGGACCTGGGTTGGGGATGGGGAGGTGACCCACACCACGTGAACACATTGCAAGCGTCCCTCCAAGCCAGCACCCCAGTGGGGTCCCAGCTTAAATTTTCCAGCTTCGCGGTAAATCCACCAGTGATTGACTGATCGCAGATGTGCAAAAATGGGCTACAACCTTAGTCTTCACCAAAATCTGCTGTTTGGACTTGGCCTTGGCCTTCAGAAGGCAAAAATGATCGACTGCTTATCTCACTGTCACTTCTGACACCTCTGTTCTTGTGTATGATAAGTTGTTGTTGTTGTTGTTAGGTGCCATCGAGTCGGGTCTGACTCATAGTGACCCTCACAGGGTTTTCAATGGCTGACTGTTTCTGGATTGCTTCTGGGAGTGGGCTGCCATGTCCTTCCCCTACTTGAATAGCTTGTTGTTAGGTGCCTTGGAGTCGGTATCCGACTCATAGTGACCCTCATAGGGTTTTCAATGTCTGACTGTTTCAGGATTGCCTTGGGAGTGGATTGCCAGGTCCTTCTCCCATTTTTGCAGTGCTGGGAATTGAACTTGGGACCTCAGAGACTGCAGCGCAGCGTTCTACCCACTGAGCTAAATCCCAGCCCCATATGATAAGGAAGCATTGCATAATTAGGGCTCGCAATGCCATCAGCATAGCAGAGTAAGTAAAATGGATAAGAACCCACCAGGTTATTTTGTCAAATCTGGAGTTTCTCTTTCAAATCTAGGTAAGCATTCTAGATGAAATTTAGAATAATTTATGCTTTTTTGGGGGGGGTTACTGAGGAGTCAGACCCAGGGCCTCATGCTTTTTTTTTTTTTTTTTTTTTGCAAGCGCTCAACCACTGAGTCATACCCTCAGCCCATTTTTTGCTTTGTATTTTCAGACAGGGTCTTGCTAAGTTACGCAGGCTGCCTTTGGCCTTGACTTTGAAATCTTCCTGCCTCCACCTATAGTGTTGCTGGATTAAAGGCATTTGCCCCTGCACTGGGCACTAATTTATGTATTTTAGTTATTGAATTTCCATTGTCATTTGATGTGTAAGTATTTATTACTATAAAAGCAAAACTCTGCATTATTTATGATTCTTTTGGAAACTTAATTTTATGGACTAAACAGTTATTAAAAGCTTGCCAATTAAGCAAATTGATGTGGCTGGAGAGTGCAGGTGTCGCTTAACTGATATATATGTGCTGCAAAGATCTTTAGATGGAAGGTGCAAAATTAGAGGGGCCTGAAGAGACAAGACAATGG
Organism: Pedetes capensis; assembly: GCA_007922755.1. Lineage (NCBI taxonomy): Eukaryota > Metazoa > Chordata > Mammalia > Rodentia > Pedetidae > Pedetes > Pedetes capensis. The sequence continues at coordinate 79,145 of VMDO01003856.1, forward strand.
CTTGCAACACATGCTCTCAAATGAGATCCTGGCTCAGGAAAGAAATAATACCGTGAGAGAGATTATGGGGACAGTTGGCAAAATTGGTTTCTCTCTCGTATTTAGTTTCCCGTCCAGAAGTTGTTGGCTCCTTCTTCCTTGGGCCCTCCAAGGTAACTATAGTCTCTAATTAGACACTTGGTAACCATGCAGAGGTTTATCACAGAGAAAAAATATTCTAAATTACTGCCCACAGGAGAGGAATTTGGAGACTGCAGGATGATGATAATGGTTAACTGATAAATCACTCTAGAAAGGAAGTTTATAAAATCTAGTAGCTCTCGAAAATGAACATGTTATCCATGGAAAAGAATAGGAAAGAGAGAATTGTGAGCTGGGTGCCTCGGGGCACACCGGTAATTCCAGAGACTCTGGAGGCTGAGGTGGGAGGGTCACAGGTTCAAGACCAGAGGCAGCCTTGGCAATTGAGCTAGACCTCCTCAAAATAAAAAAAATAAAAAGGTTATTGAGTGGTTGTCCCTCCATATCTGCAGGGGATTGGCTCTAGCCCCCTTCAGGTACCAAAATCCTTGGGTACTCACATCCTTTCTATAAAATGGCATCATATTTTCATAGAGCCTGCAGCTGTAGCCCTGTGGCATCCGATCCTATCAGATCTCGGAAGCTAAGCAGGGTCAGGCATGGTTAATACTTAGATGGGAGACTGCCTGGGAACACCAGGTGCTGTAGGCTTGGGAGAAGGACCTGGCAACCCACTCCCAAAACACAGTCAGCCATTGAAAACCCTGTGAATAGCAGAGAAGCACTGACAATAGTGTTTCACCTATTGTACATAGGATCGCTGAGTCAGATACCGACTCAAAGGCACCTAACAACAATTTTCATAGAACCTGTGTACATTCTGTGTGCTTCAGATATCTCTAGATTACTTTAATACCTAACACAGTATGAATACTATCTCAAAAGTTGTACTGCACTGTTTAGGGGAAAATGACAATAAAAAGTGTTACATGTTCAGATCAGAAGCAGTTTTTTCTTCTGAATATTTGTATCTGTGCTTGGTTGAATCCAAGGGTACGGAGGGCCAATGGCAACCTGTTCTGCCCCATTGCCCCATGGACCAGCCTGATGGTTAGGAGTGTGCCTTTTTATTGTTGTTGTTGTTTTTTAAATGCTGGAGATTGAACCTGAGGCCTAATACATGCTAAGTAAGTGCTCAGCCACTGAGCTATCCCCTTAATGGGGGTGGGGGGGTGGGGGAGGCATTTGTCAGAAGAGAATAATCAGCCCATAGAGGAGGAGAGTCCTCAGCTGTCAGGACCTCTCACTGGGCCACATGCATGGGGGCATTGATCCCAGTGGCTCCCAGAGCCCGGGCTGTGGGCTCTGCGAAGACCTAGACATGCTGTAGAACGTCTTTGGCTGTAGGGTTTCTACAGGGCTGTGCAGGCAGGAATCTATGGGTTTCAGCTCTCGTGAGGTTTTTCCTGTAAAAGACCTCGAATCACAATGTGCATGGCGACTGTCAAGACTGGAAGGCAGCAAGTCGCTTGGCCCAAACTTACCCAATGTGTACGTTTGTATTTTAATTTGGACCGCGATTCCTTCTGGGTCTCTCTGCTCCTTTCTAACTGGTGGTGTTGGGAGCTCTGAGAGAGCTGTACTTCCACCCATCTATTTGGGGGTGACTCTCTGTCTGCGTTTTCCTCTCCCCAGGGCTTCAGCAGCCTCTGTTACAATGTTCTTGTCTTGTCCTTGCCATTCGTGGGAGCCAAGGGGTGATGTAACGGGCTGTACCTCCACATTCTGATGAGCACCAGCCCTGCCTCTGGCCCAGAATCATCTGTGGAGTTTTCCAAACTACATCTTCTAAGTCCCTCACTTGACCTTTAGATTCCGCAGAGCTGGACAGAGCTGGCGCCAGGCTGACCTGTGTTTGGAAAAATCAAATAAAATGTTCCCCCAAGAGATTGGGGGTGCAGTCAGGGTCGAGAACCCCAGAGGGCCAGGGTAGCAAGGGGGAGGCAGCATCGCCGCCCTGCGCCCAGCCTGATCGTGGGGAAGAAGTTTCTGGAGCCGTCAGGGAAGCGAGGCTCATCTCCTGGAGCAGAGATGGGGCCAGGGGACGAGGGCTGCCTTGCTGCCACCTCTGGAGGGCCAGGGGTTTGATCTTACTGTGGAAAGTGACAGTTGGGTACGTGGGCTACATCACATTACAAAGAAAAAGAAAACCCCACTGGAATGAAATTTGTTTTAAAATAACCATTAGCATCTGGGTCCTAAGATGGTGGAGTTTTCCCTGAAGTGAGTTTTAACCTTCAAATACCACCTTATCCTTGGTTACTCTAGGTGCTTTTGGCTTGGGTTCCTGGTTATTTGGGCTGAGTTCTGTCTGGACCACTCTATAATGGGATGTCAGTTTCTGGGAGGCACTGGCCACGGCTCCGGTGCAGTCAGCAAATGATTAGACACCTGCCTCTCCCCCTATCCCTGAGCTCACCCAGCATTACCGCCACCTGCCAGTGATTACCCGTGCAGGTCTAGGGTGGCCACACTGGGTCCTCTGGAGGGTGCCCTGCACGTGCTGCTTGGTGTGGTAGGCATTTCCTCTCATCCTTTGTTTTGCTTTCCATGGTTTCATGACATGCAGTCAACCACTGTTCCTAAATATTAAACGGAAAATCCAGAAATAAATGATTCACGAGTTTTAAATTGTATCCTATTTTGAGTAGTGTGATGAAGCCTCTCTTCATCCATGTCTCACCTGGGATACGAATCATCTCTGTCCAGTGTATCCACACTGTATGTGCTACTCCCCCACTGGCCATTTACTAGCCATCTAGTGGGAGAGTTCAAGATGAGTGAGACATAGGCCCTGACCTCAAGGATGATAGCATCATCCTTCTTCTTCTTCCCCTCCTCCTCCTTCCCCTCCTCCTCCTTCCCCTCCTCCTTCCCCTCCTCCTTCCCCTCCTCCTCCTTCCCCTCCTCCTTCCCCTCCTCTTCCCTCTCCTCTTTCTTCCTCTCCTTCTCCTCCACCTCTGTCTCCTCCTCCTCCTCCTCCTCCTCTCCTTCCTTCTCCTCCCTTCTCCTCCTCCTCTTCCACCTCCACCTCCTCCTCCTCCTCTCCTTCCTTCTCCTCCTCCTCCTCTTCCTCCTCCTCCAGTACTGGGGGGTTGAGCCCAAGGCCTCACGCATGTTAGGCAAGTGTTCTACCACTGAGCCATACCATCAACACCCTTCTGTTAATTTTAATTTTTTATTTTGGAACTGGATCTCACTAAGTTGGCTAGGATATCTCTGGCCTCACAATCCTCCTGTTTCTGCTCCCCAAATTGCTGGGATTCCAGGCATGTGCTATTGCACCTGGCTTTCAAGGATATTACAAGTTTCAAAACAAACAGATCAGTAGATAGCTAGTTATAGTACAGAATTCAGAGGAGCAACAGAAGGGCAACCTAATGTCCCTGATTAGGGGATCAGAGAAGGAGCCTTGCAAGGTTGAATGTGAGCAGCGTCTTGAAAGTGTAGGACATCCACAGGTACAGGGAGTGATTGGGAGAAGGGGTAGTGCGTTTTGCCCTGGAGGAATTGAACGGGCAGAGGCTTGAAATGAGGGGAAGGGTGTGTTAGTTCCAGGCGCGTCAGCCTACAGGTGTGCAAGTTACGACTGTGGCTTGGAAGGAGGCTGCCGTGAGCAGATGGGACCAAATCGTGACGAGCCTTCAGCGCTAAGCAGCGATTCAGAACAGCTCCCCATGCAGGGATTCAGAACAACTCAGCAATGATTCAGCCAGGGGAAGGAAGAGAAGATTCTGGAGGAGAGAGAATCATCATCTCACCCATGCAAAAAGGAGAGAAGGGATACAGGGGCATGGGGGACAAAATGTCTCTGAGGAAATTACGACTATTCAAAAACCTCCCTGAGAGACCACCTGCAGTTTCTAATTTTCCACAGTGAGCGTGGGCCATGGGCCAAATCTTAAAAATAGAATACATAAAGTAATTTTCAAAGGGCAAGGTACGCACGAGGGAAGAGGGAGAGGCCAGAGAGAATGGAGTGGCGCAGGGGGTGGGGAAGAGCTGGCGCTGGAGGCCGCAGGGGGAAGCCAGCAAGGGGGCACTGTGGTTTGAGTCTGGCTTGTCCCCTTCGACACTTAGGTTGAAGTTTAGCCCCCAGTGGGCAGCTCCAAGAGGCGGAAACTTTAAGAAGTGGTTATGGCCCTGTCCTCACTAACCCACTGGTTTTATTAATTGATTCATGGGTTCATGGTTTTATTAATGGGTTCATGGGTTTATGGTTATCTCGAGGGTCTGTCTGCTACAAAAGCAAGTCCGGTTAGGTTTCTCCCACAATTCCTGTCTCCTGCCGTGGGGTGTCCTACATCGCCTCTGGACTCTCCCAGCAAGAAGGCCATTACCTGGTGCAGCTCTTTGACCTTGGGCCAGAATCGTGGCCAGATGAAACCTCTTCCTCTCTATAACTTACCCAGCCTGTGGCATTGTGTTATGAGCAACAGAAATGGACTAAGGCCAGGGGGAAAGAGAGAGCCTCATTCACGTCTTCCTCACGTGTGTAGAGTCACGGATGCAGTCTTCACGTACCCATCTAGACACAGACGTACAGACCAGAAGTTCCTCAGTGTCGGGAACGATGTCTCGCTCATGTTGAATCTCCCACAATGCTCAGCACGGGTGTGGGAAGGGTAGTAGGTGGGCTGGACCTGGTGGATATAAGGTGGACCGGCACACAGGCCCCACCCTCAGACTGGGGTTGACCGATGTCCCTGTCACACTCTCTGATGCTCTTTGTCCCTCTTAAAGTTGCCAATTTTGAACAATTTATGTTTGGAAAGAGAAAGGAACCACTTTTGGGGGGATTTCGCTCCCTGCTGAAGGGAGACCACAATGCGGTGTGTTTCAGGTGACAGCCAGACTTTCAAAGGATCATGAGGGTCCCACAGCCATTTTTCACATCACTCACCAAAGCTTGTCTATAGCCCTGATACCCTCGCATCTGATCCCTTTTGATCTTGGAAGCTAAGCAGAGTTGGGGCTGGTTAGTCCTCGGATGGGAGACCACCTGGGAATATCAGGTACTGTAGGCTTAGGAGAAGGACCAGGCCGCCCACTCCCAAAACAATCAGCCATTGAAAACCCTATGAATAGCAGAGAAGCACTGACAATATCACTGAGCATGGCACAATGTCAGGGAATGTTTCATTCTGTTGCATGTAGGGTCACTAGGAGTCAGACCCGACGTCCACACTTAATAACAAGACCACCAAAGCTCATTGGCTTCTCCAAGGAAATAGAAAGACTGGAGCAGGCATGGATGCGGGAATCTTGTGGAAATGCTGTTGAGGTAGCAGAAACTGTTAGTTACTCCGTCCAGCCCTCAGCATGCTTGATCTAGCTTCTTCATCAAGAAGAGGCTCTCAAGGTGGTGCCTTAATGTAAACCAAGGAATCGATGACTTGATTAAGCCAGGATAAACAATTATGTCCTCCTCCCCTTCTATTTCCCGAGCTAGGACTGTTTGAAGGTGTTTCTCTTAGTGTGCAAGGTGGTTGTTGCCAGTGGGCTATCTGGCTTTGCTTTCTCCCACACGTTTTTTTTTTTTTTTTTTTTTGTGTGTGTGTGTGTGTGTGTGATACTGGGGGTTGAACCCAGGGCCTCACGCCTGCATGCTTTGCAAGTGTTGGACCACTGAGCTGCACCCCCAGACCATTTTTTCACTTTTTGAGTCAGGGTCTCCCTAAGTTACGCACATTGCCTCTGGTCTCGAACTTGCAATCCTCCTGCCTCTGCCTCCCACGCTGCTGGGATCACAGGCATGCGCCACTGCGCCTGGCCCACTTCTTCCTTCTTTGGTGACACTGAGAGCAAGTGACCATCCCTGGTCTTCCGCAGAGATGGGACTCACCTCTTCCTGTGCCCTGGGTACTGCACAAATCTGGAAGTGGCGCCACTGTTGAAATCAATCCAGCAGATGATTTGTCCAGGCCATGAGCAATGTAGCTAATATCGGTCGCTGTGATTTATCAAGAGAGTTCCCGGTGATCTGTTTCATGAACGTATGGTCAAGCCATCTATCACTGGAGTGATGAACTTTTCATATCCGGAGAGCGCCGTGGCTGTTACACAACCGAAGGAACTGCTGGCATGTCTGTTAACTTCCTGGAGGGAAAGAAGGCAAACGGGGGGCCCTGGCAGCTAAAGGGGACGCAAAAGGAGGAAAAGCCTAAGGAGGTTCTGTGCTGAGACACTGGGCAACACCACCACACCTTTTCATTTGTTGGCCCTTAGTCCTTTCCTCGGGCTGGGATTTAGCTCAGTTGGTAGAGTGCCACTCTGCAGTCTCTGAGGTCCTGAGTTCGAAAGTCCTTTCCTCCCTGATGTCCTTTGACTCAGCACTATCACCCCCGGCTGAAATGAAGCTGCCACCTGCCCTCCAGTCCCACAGGTGGAAAAGAAGCCTCCTAAGAAATCCCCAGCATGCTTGGATCTGAATGCCTTGGCCTCTCTGCATCTAATGTATTCCTTTGGCAATCTGTGGCAATCTATGCCTTGCAGTAATTTTCTGTTCACAGCTATAACAAAGTACCACCAACTTGGTGGGTTAAATAACACTTTATCTTCTTACAGTTAGTTCTGCAGATCAGAAGTCTGACGCGGGTTTCGCTGGGTTGGAATCACCGGGCCACATTCTTTTCAAAGGGCTCTAGGAAGAAAGCATTTCTCTGCCTTTTCCAGTGTCTGGAAGCTGCTCAGATTCCTTGGCTCTAAAGCCAACAATGTGGAGTTGAGCCCTTCCGTCACGTGACTCCGACCTATTCTGCTGCCTGCTTCCACTTTTAAGAGCCCTTGTGATTACAAAGACCTCCAGGTACAATCCAGGAGAATGTCTCTATCTTCAGGTCATCTGATTAGCAACCTAATTCCATCTGCAGCCTTAATTTTCTTTTTCTGTACAACTAGTACACTCACCAGTTCCAGGGATTCGTTCGGACGTGGACATCTTTGTAAGGCCATTATTCTGCCTAGCATGAAACTTAAATTTCTTTGTTGTTGTCTTTCAATTTGTGTTTGCTCTCTTTTGGCTCAAAATTGTAACATAACAAGCAAGGTGACGTGATGCCTTAAAACAGATTCCCCAAACGGATGAGTGCTTCCAACTTCAGCTCCCTGTCTTGCTACCTATTGGTCTTGGGTAGGTTACTAACCTCTCTCTGAGACTGAGCTTCTGGGATAACACAGTCCCCCTACTGGGGTTGCCAAAGAAATGGGCGATGTTGGCAAACTTTTCACATAATGCCTAAAATGTAGTAAGTGCTCAAGAAAAGGTTTTTCTTTTTTGTAAAGTTGTTGTTAGGTACCGTCGAGTTGGTATCCGACTCATAGCGACCCTCATAGGGTTTTCAATGGCTGACTGTCACCAGATTGCCTTGGGAGTGGATTGCCAGTTCCTTCTCCCATTTTTGCCGTGCTGGGAATCAAACTCGGGACCTCAGAGACTGCAGCGCAGTGCTCTACCAACTGAGCTAAATCCCAGCCCCTTTTGTAAAGTTAGGCACAGTAAATAGGGATGGCAGGGGAGCGGTGGAGAGAGAAGAGATAGGGTATGATCCCGATTTCTGTACTCCAAAACCCCACAGATGAGTCCATCCTCCTGGCTGCTCACCCTGCATGGGGTTTTGCCTCTAGAAGTCTCCAGGTCTCATTGGGAGACCAAAAGATACATTCAGCTTCATCTTTGTTACCCTAGCTTGGTGGGTGCTGTTTCCTTTTCCAATGCTGCGTCCTTCCATTGCTGGCCTTTCACTGCACACCGGCCAGGGATCGCAGGCTCAGCCTGGCCCTGTGGAGCTCTAGGCTATAGGTGACGTTGGGGGGACCTCAGCTGAGCCCCACACCCACCCACCCATGATCACTGACCCAGCCTGCCCCAACTTTAAGCTCCCCAAGGCGTGCTGATTAGGTTAGTGGCAGTGAGACAGAATTGTCCAGGACTAATTACTCCTGGCTTTGAATAAAATCACTGACTGCTGGAGCTCTTGCTGCACCCTGGGCAGGGGACCCCAAAGTCCAGCTGGACCTTCCCTACCCTCCTGTGCAGGAGAATGCTCTGCTGGGTGTTAGGGGCCAAGAGGGAGCCACAGAACCCAGTGTAGGTGTCAGGAAAAGCTGGCCTTCCAGAAAGCTGCAAGGTTCCCTGCTGGGTTGACTAAGACAAGGAAATTGTTAACATGTAAGGATGAAAATGCAGGAAAACTGGCACCCCAGATCCTGTGGAAGGGTAATCCAGCATCTTTTCATATTAAAAGCATACATACATACCTTTCTGCCCAGCAATTCAACTTTGGGGGAGCTCCAGTCTATTGAAGAAGTAAAAATATTAGTGTGGAATGTTGATTAAACAGGAATATTTATGACTATAATATTCATAGAGCACCAAACACAAAAAATAAACCTCAAAAATCTATATGTCCATCAATAAGTAGAAAATTAAACTGTAGTGTTGACACAATGGCTGCAACAATAGGCTTAAACATAAAAGGATTGTGTGCATGGCAGTGTCAGGTAGTGTTTTGTTCTGTTGTACCCAGGGTCACTATGAGTCAGACCAACTAGATGGCACCTTATAACAACAACAACATAGCCACTCTATGAACTATTGTGTAACTATTTGAAAGAAGGTGCTATATGTTTAGTTTCTGATCTACAAGAATTTGGTTGTGAACAAATATATATCCTCAAATCCACCCTCCCAATGGGTATATGGCATCTCGTCATATGTTTATAAGCCAATCAGGGAAAGATGTGGAAGAATACATGTCAGCCTACTAGCATTTGTGAGTGGAGGAGGGATTAAAATTTCACCTCTTTGTATCCTTGAATTGTTTAGTTGGTTACAGTAACTACCTTATTTTTAAAGCTTTAATGATGGGAGAGGAATTGGATATGAAGAGGGGGAGTGAGAGGTGTAGGGAAGAGAAACTGTGCAGGAAGCCAGAAGAAGAAACCTATGGTGGGGGAACCCAGGACCCCAGTGAGGGAAGCAGAGGCCAGGGCTCTGTCCAGGCTGGAGCCTAGAGGCCAGTCCCTGATGAATGGCTGTCTTAATTTGAGGAGCACACCCGTCTTGGGAGAAGGTCACTGAGGGAGGACGGAGCATGGGTAAGTGGTAGTAAGAGGAATTTAAACTTAGACTATAAAGAAAAACTGCCCTCCAAGAGTTGAAAGTCGAATGAGGCTTGGGGTTATTTTGAAGAACTCAGTGGTAGCCAGGGGATTAAGTTCAAGTCAAAGCAGGAGGAAATTAAATGAATAATACCAACCACCAGACAATTGGTATATTGCAGGAAAGCACTTTACCTACACTATCTCAGTTGGTGGGCTGGGATTTAGCTCAGTTGGTAGAGCACTTCTCTGCAGTCTCTGAGGTCCGGAGTTCGATTCCCAGCACCACAAAAAGGGGAGAAGGACCTGGCAACCCATTCCCGAGGCAATCCCAAAACAGCCATTGAAAACCCTAAAAGGGTCACTATGAGTCCACTGGACAGCACCTAACAACAACAACATCTCAGTTGGTAGAAGGTATAATCCTGTGACTTAGGTAGGTGTGTTTACCCCCATTTAGCAGAAGGGAAACTGAGCCACAGAAGGGTTCTTGGTAGTAACATAACCACAGTTACACAGCCTGAATCACAGGTCTTCTAGCTCAGAGTCCTGGCTCTTGGAACCTTTTAGGGGCAAATCTGAACCCAAATATTGCACACTTCCTTCCACCACCCAATGCAGGGGAGAAAAAGCCCAGTCCCTCTCCCTCTCTGTGAGTGTGGGGTGGGGACTGCCAGAGTTCCCTGGGGCTGGGCAGGGTTGGGCTGGGTTTCCTTCTTTGAGAGTTTTGGTCCAGGGCTGAAGCTGCTCAGGGTTAAGTTTGTTGTTAGGTGCTGTTGAGTCGGTATCCAACTCATAGCGACCCTCATAGGGTTTTCAATGGCTGACTGTTTCGGGATTGCCTTGGGAGTGGATTGCCAGGCCCTTCTCCCATTTTCGTGGTGCTGGGAATTGAACTCAGGACCTCAGAGACTGCAGCGCAGCGCTCTACCCACTGAGCTAAATCCCAGCCCAGGGTTAAGTTTAGGGCCCAGGTATTCTCTCAGAGGGGGATGGTGGGCAAAGCTACAGCATTACAGTGTTCCCTGGCCTGGCAGAGATTTGGGGTGCAGATGGAAGGGCTAAATGGGGGTCTTCCCTCAGCCCTCAGCCCTGGCTGGTACCCCCAGGCCTTCCACTGCGCCCCCACCATTTTCCTTGCCACGCCACAGGCAGGGGATGGAGGGAATAAGGTCAACAGGTTTTCCATCCTTAGGCTTTCCAGAGGAAGGAAAGATGGGGGCGGTGATTCTTCTCTCTGGAGGGCCCCTGGGCTTGGGGGTGATGCTGCAGAAAGTAGACACCGCCCCCACCCCAGGCCACTGGAACCCAACTGGGAACCTGGAGGGCAGAGAGCCTTGCGTATGGGGCGGGAGTCCGGTGAGGGGTGAGGGACGCAGAGGGCTATTGCAGACCTTCCCAGGAATGTCTCCACCAGGATTGAAGGAGATTCCAGAAGGGGAAATCTGTGGCTCCACCTCTACTGGGCCCGTCTGGTCTCCTGGCGCGGGCTGTGGCTGTGGCTTCAGGCTGATTGCTCCTGCTTACTCACCCTGTCAGAAGTCGCTATGTCCCCTGGGACTGTGGATCTGGGGTTTGGACCAGATCGAAAGGATCTCTGGATTCACACAAAGAAAAATCTGTGTGGGTCCTTGAGGTCATTGGCTTTGCTGAGAGTCCTGAGTGAAACTGAGCTCCGATGTCATCTGCACCCCCTTTTCTTCTCCAAGACGGGTTCTGTCATCTCCAGCTCTGAACTTCGCCACCTCCTTCTGTGCTCGGCGCCATCGCCCCCCTCTCTGCCCTCTGTTAATTCCACCGTGGATCCGTTCTCCCCGCCTCTTCACCCAGCTCCCCACCTGCACCCCTGTTCTCTTTCTCTGGCCAGTCTCCGCTCCTCCTTTAATCCCCCCTCCCCTGGGGCCTGCACTTCCTAGGCTGAGGCGAGGGCTCCGGAATTGGCTTTTCTGCCATTTTCACAAAGAGCGTTATTGGACGTTACAGCCCAGAAAACTTGGGTGACTTGAACCCTTTCAGACTGGGGGTGGTGTGAAGGGGTCCTCGCCTAATCCTGACAGCGCTTCAAGGGCTCGAAGCTGGAAACAGTGGGCCACGTGGAGAGCCGAGGGAGGTGTCCCCACGTGGGAGGCAGGTGCGCTCGGTGCCTGACCAGCGCTCCACCGCTGGAAGCGATGAGGTGCACACACACCCTGGTTAATCTCTCCCACTCCCCAAACGGGGTTTAGCACATTGCTGCTTAAAAATAGTATCATCAACTAACATACAGAGATGTCATGACTGGACAGCAAATGAAAGTCAAAGAGGTGCAATAATAATATAAACAATCACAAGGAAAAGATACTCCAAGAGCCCAGACAGGGAGGCCTGCCTTTCTGAGACGGCCCTGGGTTCCTGGGGAACCTGTCCAAGAGCACATGAGCTTGGTGGGTCCCTAGCCTTGGACAGTGCAAGGCAGCCAAGAACAGGGCGCCAAGGTTTCCTGGCTCCTTCGGAGATCTGGGGCCAGGCGGATGGAGGATGTGAAGGGCGCCCCCCTAGCGCAGCCCCACCTAGGGAGCAGCTGGACCCTTCCTGAGAGTAGAGGGTTACTGGAGAAGAAACTGATGGGAAAGGAAATCAGCCGGCAGGGCGATTCCCCGCCCCTGGCCCTTCTGTTCCCTCCGGAGCGCTCGAAGACTTTGCCAATCTTCCAGGAGAGGCGTCTATGCGGGAAGCCCGCGCTGCACAGGGAGGAGCGACTGCTTGAGTTGCGGGGCATCCTTTCTTTCCAAAGCCTGAGAAGGAGGTGGCACGCGTTTTACTTCCGCAAGCAAGGGGCTCGGTCATGCGTATTTGTTCGCCCATAATTTGCAGAGGAAAAGATACTGATCGGAGGCAGAGCGTTGTTTTTGGCAAAAAAGAAAAACATAATTAGGAGGAGACGCTGGATCGTCTCCTGTTACTCCTCCCCGCTCCTTAAGGAGATCCATGTTGAAGGCAGACTCAGACATTTTAATCTGAATTCCAGGGGCCGAGCTCAGGTTGGAGTCGTCCTATTTATACGCAGACCGAAAATAACCATTGAAACGAACAAGAAACCCAACAATTTCCCAAAGTCACCAATGCTCCGGGGTGGGTGCGCACCCCGCCCAGGCAGCCTGGATCCCCTTGGGTTTGGGCCAAGAACGGGGAACCACGGAGGGAGGGGGTTGGCTGCGGGGTAGCAGGTGACACGATTCCCGGGAGAGGCCGCGCGGCGCGTGCGTGAACGGAGGCGGTGCCGCTGCGGGCCGTGATAGATGCGGCCGTGAGGGACCCGAGCGGCTCCCGGCACCAGGGCACATGTGTCGCCGGAATTCAATCCGTGCGGGGAATGCAGAGCGGGCTGCGCCCCTGCGGGGGTGATTTATGAACTGTTAACACCAGCGATCGTTTACCCATTGCATTACGGGCCCCTTGGCTCTGCGGTGCGGGGATCTGCCGCAGCCCCTGGGGTCTCCCTTCATCTATCTCCCTCCCCACTTTCACCCCCAGGGCCCCCTGCAGCTCCCTCCCATGCCTCCTCCTCCTGCAAGAGATCAAACTTCGCCTTCGTGGCACCCGGTGACCTACGTGCGCCAGGCCTCTTCCCCCGGCCTCCCCGGCGCTGCAGACCCCGGACCTCAGCTCCGGTTCACTCTGGAATGTTTACTTCGCCAGGAGGCCACGAGGACCCTATAAATAGGAGCGGGGGCTGTGTGGGGGGAAGCAGCTCCACCCCCCAGATCGATAGGGCCGCGTCTCCTGGCCATCTCGGAGGAGCTGCCTTATTAATTATGAAGGGCTCACCTGATCCCTGCCGCAGATCGCAGCCTCCCGGCCCCTCCACGGAGCCCTTAATGGCGGTTCCTTCAAGCTGCTTCTGGCCACCGCAGAGGAAGAAGTGGCTCCAGGCCAGGGCTCAGGCCCACCTGGGGCGGGGGCGAAGGTTGACCCCTGGCATTGTGCCTGCTGCAGGAGCGTCCCCTGCCACGCGCAAGGGTCTCTCTGGCCCTCACCTAGAAAGGACCTCCGCTTTTAACTAATTTTAAGACAACTTCCTTTATCCCCTGCTGAAAAAGCAGAATTTTGGACAAGTGGCAGTGTCTTGGGTGATGAGGGTCGGCCTGGGGACTGCAGGTCCCCCAGGGGGCTTTGTGAACCCTGATTCTATCACCCGTTTCCTGTGTTCCATCCTAAGAACTCGGCGTTGTGGACCCGCTCGGGGTAGGGAAGAAACGGACACCCCCATCTCAAACAATAACTTTTATTTTATACGTCTCTATACTTTGTAGCAAATCTTTTTTTTTTTTTGCTGAATTTAATTTATAATAAACTTTTTAAATTACATCTCTCTTTGTTTTAAAATCAAGGCTCTTTTATGTCAAAATCTTTGTTTCACTATATTTTAGATTAACATTTAACGCCCCCCCCTTGTGATCTACACCATTGGGTATTCAGGTATTACTGTATGTGTAACAGCTAAAACAAGAGAGGGGGAAAAAATAAAGGCCGTGGACTTGGAAGATGCATCGACGATAGCAAGTAAAGCCAACCCCTCAGTGACCTCCGCCGCGTTTCTTCGGACAACCTTGACCACCATGCCAGCGTTGCCTCCCCCCGTCCTGTCTCCCTCTCAACCCACAGTGTTACTGAGCCCACAATCTGTCTCTTCGCTTTTCTAGAGGAGAAAATGTGCAGTGGCAATGATCAAAACAAGGTTCTGTGGAAGAAAGACGTGAGCGCGCATTATTCGCCTTAAGCTTCCCACGTGGCCCTCTCTCTTGACTCCGTTTCCCTGGCCTTCTTCTCGCCTCCTTTTCTGTTAGGAGGGGCCCATCATTTTTCATGTTATTAACATGATTAATATAGTAGGTGGCCCAGGGCCGTTCCTGAGATTCTTTTGCCAAAAAATAAAAATTCTTTTAAAAAATGGGGGTGAGTTTGCCGTTTTCTGATTTGTGTGTGAAGACGGACTAAAGCTGAGGTCCGGTTTTGCCTGTGCTTGCTCGCTCGCTCACTGACCGGTCACATCTGGCAAATAAAACACAAGGAATCGAACGAAATCAAAAAAGGGCATCGGGACTTCCCACAATCCTACATGAGTGTTTTCAGCATCACAGAGAATCACAGCGTCCCCAAAGAACGAATGGATGTTCCTCTTGGTTTCCGGGAGCGTGGAGGGAGGGTGGGTGGGCGCACGGGGGAGGGAGCTGGCCCCGCGCTCAGAAGGAAAGCCAGGTCGCTAAAGCTGCCGAGAGAGACGCCAGGAGCACTGTCAGCGCCGGGAGCAGGGGGCCCGCCGCCCCGTGGCCGCTGCTGCAGAGTTCGAATAAGCTGCCTTGGATGTTGAGGTTTTTGGATTCTTTTCTCAGTTTATCCCACAAATCTTTCGCCCCTTCCTGGCAATCCGTAAGGGCTGTGACCGTGCAGCTGTGGAAATCCTCCCAGTATCTGGCGAGGGACAGAACAGAATAGAAGAAGCAGGATCACTTTGCGCGCGGGTGGGACCCCGGGTCTGCGCCCCACCGCCTGCCCGGAGGGCGGCCTCCTCCCGGCCTCGTCTCCACCTCCCCCTCACCTGGGCCGCGCACAGTCACGACGCGCTGGACCCTGGCCCAGCCCAGAAGCGTGGTCCCCGGGATGGGCCGCCCCTCGCCCTATTTGGGCTCGCGTTTCGGGGAAGCCTGGAGCGGGGCCGCCCCCGCCTCGTAGCGCTGGCACCTCGGCCCGCGCGGACAGATTGCTCCCTCCTCGGGGAGCGTGAGGAGAACTGGGCTGAGCCGCGCAAGCTGCCGCCCAGCAGTGCCTCGGAGCCCGCAGCAGGGGCAAGGCGCGAAGCAGCCCCTCCCGACCCAGCCCGCACTCGCTCCCTCGCCCCAACACCGCGCTCGCCTCCGTCCTCTCCCCTCCACGCCACCTTCCTTTTGTTTCCAGCTCCCTCCGTTTTCTCTTCCTTTCCATCCCCTTCCCTCCGTCTTCCTCCAGCCCGCGCCGCCTCTCCGGCTCCGCCTCTCCACTGGCCTCGGAGGGGGCTCCGCTCAGACTCCGTTTGGAGACCCTCGCCCGCCCGCCTCTGCCGTCCTGGGGTCGGTGAGTGTGGGCGCCCGAGCCCCCAGCTGCTCTGCAGCCCTTGGCCTCTGCGACCTCCTGCCCGGCCTCGCCCGCAGGCTTGGACCCCAGGATGCCTCTCCTCTGCAGCTATGGGGGGAGGTAGCGCCCACTCCCCCAGGCCAGGACTCCAGGGCATGGGTGAGGGGTCCCCGGCTCCGGGTCCTCCAGCCTCCGCCCGCTTCCCAGAGCCTGTGCGTGAAACCCCGCCACTTCCTTCTCCAAGGCTCCGTTCCGCGCCCCGCCCCCACACCCTTCCTCCAACCTGTTTTTTTTTTTTTTTTTTCCCTTAATTTTTTTTTCTCCATTTCTTCTGGAAACTCAAAATAGATCCCGAGACTAAATATAATCCCAAGCCGTGATCGATTCCTGGGGCGCTGTCTCCTCTCGCCGCGGGGTCGATCCGTGTGTCTCGGTGCTGCGGGGCGGGCTCCGGCTTCCACCTGGCCTCAGCGCCCGGTCACGCGCCGCCGCGCTCTGCGGGATTTGGTTGTACTTTCTCCTCTCCCCACTCTGCGTGCGCGCCTGGACTGCAGGCTCGTTGAAGGCAGGCACCTTGTTTGCCTTGCCCTTGTTTCCACCCCCACCCGTCCTCCATCTAATAGGGGGGTTATTATAAATGCTTATCGGATTGGCTTGCTTCCTAATGACCTCCTCCTCGAGTCTCTAATTTAGGCGGACTGGGGGCCCTGGGTGCAGGCCTTCCACATCCCACAATTTGTAATAAGTAGCAAGATTTAGAGGCCCCTGGGGCTCAGGGCACAGCTCCCCCGAAGCCTTCCTGTGTAACTGCACCTCTTAGAGGATGTGGAAATTGCCCCTTTCTTTATGCAGCCCCACGTGGGGACAGAGCCCTCCTGGAACATGGACCAGGGCCAGAGAGGGGGTTTCATCCTGGCGTTGAGCAATCAGCACCGTGGACTTAGTGGGACCTGCATTCTCAGGGAGGGGCCCTTCTCATTTCCCTGCTTTCCAAAACCAAAGTCCTGCTAAGAAATTAAAATCCCTTGGAATAACTAAGTTCCAGCAGACGACATAGGATTTAGACGCTGCTGTGTGCGACCTTGTCACGCCTTATTGATTGATTCTTACCTGTCACAAGACATTTGGAGTTAATGCCTTTTGTCCCCTTCGTGACAGTAGGGTACCAGACACTTAGCTCTTGTGGCCTGAAGTGGGTACTGGGGTATCGAGGAAAGCGTGTAGCAAGATGGACCTCCATTTTATCATAATTTAGATAAACAGCCCACCCTTCAATTAGGAGGAGGAGGACCACACGGCTTACAAAGGCTGGCATGGGGAAATGAATGGTCCCTTCAGCCTCTGGAAGCAGAGTCACCTCTTGCCCTGGCTTTATTGGCAGGGCTGTCATCTGTGGGTGTGCGTGGGGGGGGGCAGCTGTTCTTGAAAAACGAAAGAGAATGTGTGTTGCGGAGTGGGGTGTCTCTAAGACCAGGGGCAGCAAAAATGGTAAAACGTCGCAGGTCCAGCGCAGTGGGGCATTGCCGGACGCATCATTTGCTACCGGGAGCAGGGTTTCTGGCCAGCTCTTGGGAAAACCCCACTGACACTGACCACTGGCTCTCTGGGCCTGCAGATGCGCTGATCCAGAAGAACGCGCAGCTACGGGCAAAGGGAGGGACAAGAACGGGGTCTACCCAACCCTGGCCTTGAGCTACAACACAGCAGAGCCGGCCGCCTAACGCCTCTGGCGTGCCCTTGTTGGGCAAAGTCACAGATGCACTATGTTTCAGCCTTTGGCCAGGAATCAGGGAGGAAGCCCTGCACCCTGACTGGTGCCAGCATTTTCTTTGGTGTGTGCTGGTGGGGTGTGTGTCACTGGAAGTGGACCGAAGAAGCAGGCGACTCTCCCTTTAGGGAAATCTAGCATATTACCCCAGACGCTCCTCACACCCCGAGCACCTGGCAGGCCACGTGTTCAGGATAAAGGGAAGAATGTACCTTGCCTCAGAGCAGAGATTTTGCGGCACAGAAACTGGTAGCAGGCACCCTGCCCTGGGCCCAGCGCACCTCTGCAGGAGCCTGGGAGGCCTTGAGGCCTGGGAGCCACGGGATGTGGCTGCTCAAAACGGCTTCTTCTCCAAGCCCACAGGCCCTGAGTCCCCGGAGGTGGTGCAGGCTGTAACCCGGAGCTGGGAGTCCGGGCAGAGGGCCTATCAGCGGCCTTGGCCAGGGGTGGGCCCAAAGGCCAAAATGCGCGGTTTCGCGCTGGCGCCGAACCCCCGATCGCAGGCGGGGTGGCGCGGCCCTCTCTGACCTCAGCAGCGCCCCCCCCCAAGAGAACCCCAGGGGGCCAGTCAGGACACTTACGTGCACACGGTCTTGATGTTGGTCTTGTCATCCAGCCCCTGCGGGTAGTTGGCCATGCTGTCGCCCAGCTTGAGCAAACAGTCGGAAAAGCCCTTAAAGACGGCATCACACTTGCCCGCTGCTCTCACGGCCTGCACCAGGTACGCTGCGGGAGGAGGGGACACGGGTCAGCAGCGGCGCCACCCCGCCCTGCCGCCCCGACTTCCCCTGGCCTCATCCGCTGGGCGGTCTCTCCTGCTGCCCGGGCTCCGGTTGCGCCAGGTTAAGGGTGAACGGAAGACCGATTGGAGCCCCGCGCGCCTCTCGCGCAGGCTGCAGGAGCGCCAGCGGGTACGGGTGGGCGGGAGGTGGGTCCAGCCTCCCCTCCACCTCCCTCTCGAATCGCGCCTCAGTATCTTTTTCTGTTCCCATCGCCCCCACTTCTCACCTCCCTCATCTTTTATTTCTCTTTCTCCTCCCTCCGTCTCCTAACACTTCCCCAGCAAGCCCTGTCACGTCTCTCACCGTGCCATCTTCCATGTCTGAGGTGACCAAGGGGTTCTGGGCAGCGGGGTGCGGGGGCGAGGACAGCGTGGAGAGGAGGCGAGGCGTGGGGTCACGCAGCTGAACCCCAACGCCACGTAGCATGAATAGCACTCAGGCGCCAGGCCTCGGTGGGAGCTCAGCAAACTGCTGAATGAATGAGTAAAGACTTTGGGAGCCACGGAGATGAATTTTCATTATAAAACATGGGCAAACCGGGCTCGGTGGCGCCTTTCATGCTGGGTACTGGGGAAGCAGAGGCAGGAGGATCGCAAATTCGAGGATAGAGGCAGCCTGGGTAATTAGTGAGACTCTACAAAAAAAAAAAAAAAAAAAAAAAATGGGCCAGGGGTACTGGTCAGTGGTTGAGAGCTTGCCAAAAGCATGCATGAGTCCTCAGGTCCTACTCCCCAGTACCCAATAAACAACCCTCAAAAAACAAAAGCAAAAGCCCTGATGGTCTACCCTGCCATCTGTGTGCCCACTGAGAACCTTGGATGCAGGATCCTCCGCCCCACTGCAAAGAGTACAGTTTAGACGCCCCAAGATCTAGCTGGGGTGACTACTGGTCCTGGACCTTTGGTTCAGCGCCCGAGCCGGGTCATGGATGTGTCTGCACTGGTGATCCGGCACCTCCATGAGCCATGGGCCTCTGCTGCCCTCCTCTCTCCGCAGCTCACCTCCCCACACATGCCTAATGTCCCCGGCAGGGCAGGGCCCGCCACCACTCGCGACAGCTGCGGGTCGACCTTTCCTCTCCAGGTCCTAGCCGGGCTGCAGAGCTCCGAGCTTGCTGCCGCCTGGGGCTCCTGGCCTCTACCTCCAGGTTCTATCGGGGGATCAGAGAGAGGCCCTGGATCTAAGCTGGGGGCGGCGAGGGGAGGCGGAGACGCAGGCCTCACAGAGGTCCTTGCTCCTGGCCAAACCAGGCTCAAGACGCTGCGAGGACCATTTCCTCCCATCCTGAAGCCAAGGAACCCAGCTAAGGTCTAGATAATAGCAGCCAAAAGCATCTGGAGCGCCTTAGGGGCGGGGCGGGGAGTGCACGGTGAGCCTCAGAATCTCAAAGGGCCTCCCGCGCCTCGGCCTCCGGGCGGGCGCAGGCCTCTACCTCAGCCGTGCTCTGGCCGCCGCCGCTCTTCCATGAAAGCCTCCCGGGAGGGCTGTGCACCCATCCCCCTCGGCCCCACGAGGCCACCTGGCCCTGAACGCCGGGCCCGGTGCAGACCAGAAGGAAGGTGACTGCGCCGCAGCGGCCTCCGAGAGCTCGCCGTTTGCAGAGTGCTGCAGGAAGAGCGAGGCGGATCTTGCGCTTTCTAATCCGGAACGGGAAGCGCAGGGGAAGGGACCAAGGTTAACTTCGACCTCAGCGGGGGCAGATACGGAAACCTCCATCAACCTCCTGGTTTCCTTTGCACGAAAAACGAAATCCCCTCGCGACTGCACTAATAACAAATCCAACACTGACGCTGCGTCTTCTGAATAAATCTTTGTTCTAATAGGACTCCGCCAAAATGAAATAAAACCTACACGTCTTCCTTGCAAATAAGCTTTGCATCCAAGAAGCAAACAAAAATACAGCCACTCTCTCCTGCCACGAGGCCCTCCTCACCCCATATCTCCACCCCCAAAACCCAGTGTGGGGAACGAAGCCCCTAGGACGAGCTGGCAGTTTTTAAAAGAGGAGTTAGGGCTCGCCGGGGGCGGGGGGCGCTCCCGTCACGTTATCTTTCCAAGCGCCCATGGAAAAGATCGTGCATACCGCGCATGTGTGAGTGTGTGCGTGTGTAAAATAGGAAGTTGTGAAAAATTCTGCATTTTGTACCGGCGATTCCTGGGCTCCAGCCTGCACTAGGAGGTCGGAGCCTGCGCGCGGGGCAGGTTTCTGCAGGAGCGCGCGCGTCCTGCGCGCCCCTGTCTGTCCTTCCTGAATTTGGCTTCTGCCAGCCTGGGACAGGCGACCCGGGCTCCTCTGTCCTCCCTGGCGTCCCGGTCTTGTGAGGTTTCCATTCGTTCATTCATTCCTTCGGCCTTTCATTCATTCCAAACTTCCTCCCGCCGCTTCTTCATTCGTTCACCGTCCTTTCCACTTCCCCGCCCCGCCCCAGCCCCCACTTCCCTTGCCAAATGTCAGTGATTTGGGACAGCTCCCAGCCATGAATTAATAAAGACCAAGCCTCTGGTGCAGGGAAGGGCAGACGTTCGGGAACAAACACGCTCCATTTCAATTCCACGACCAATAAATGGTCATTTTCAGGCTGAGGCCAATGTGTTCAAAACGCAAACCTCACGCACACCTCTGTCTTATTTCTTCTTCTTCTTCTTCTTTTTTTCCACCTCTTGGAGTAAGGTTATTTCCTACTGGGAAAATAAAACCCTAAACCTCCTCCAGTTAAAATCCTTATCTCAAAAACCATTGCTGTCTGTCTGTCCCTAAAATTTCTCAGGCTAATTGCAAAATGCCACAGTCACTTATTTTCAACATTTAAAGGGTTTGCTGCCATTGGAAGCATCCTTTATTTATTGCAGCTCTTTGAACTAATGTCAAAGATTCAAAACAACCAGATTCAAAGCATTAAGTCGCTTCTTAGAATTAAAGGAAAACACCAACATCCTCCATCCACACACTCTAAAATCCCTGTATCTGCACACACACACACACACACACACACGCACACCAGACCCTCAAAATCATGTCAAATGCGTGAAAACCCTAATGCAAAGAATCCATTTTCGTGCCTATAGAACTCCAAACCCTGTTTCCTCCACATTTCTTATGGAAAAAAAAATGTTATGCTTTCCCTTTCTTGCCCCAAACCAATTCCCTAACCCCCCTCCCATACTGCAAAAATGTGTCTGCAAAGAATGCTACAGCATGAAATGATAGCAGCTAACAATTCCCTCCATCTCCAGAATGCCCGTTTGAAGAGTTTCTATTTTTTCTCTTGTCCATTCTATTAATAACCTGCTTCGCTCTCACTTTTAGGGCATGTTAATTGATGCTCTGATCCAGCATCAGAGAAGGGGATTTTCCAGTACCTCCTCCCATAACGTTTTCTGCATTCTGGATGGGGGGAAAAATGTGAACTTCAGAAACCCCTCCGACAGTGTAACTGCGACTCAACATTCCTTAACATAAAATGGGGACCACATCCGCCACAGTACACCCCAAAGAAGCAAAATTAGCACACGGCAGGACCTACTGCAAATACTTTTTAACCCTTTCCTATATACAAAATACAGATGCTGATGTGTGAAGTCACAGGCAAATGTGTCTGGGGAAGCATGCCCACGTATAGATGGCCGAATCCATCCTTCTTAATGGTAAACATAGTAAGAAATGTGGTCTGGGGTACTCTGTCATTCTCGGTTTGCTCCTCAGCGGAGGCTGCGGTGTCCGGTGCAAACGCTGCGGCTAGTGTATGGGGGGAGGGGGACGGGAGAATGACAAAGTTCTAAATGCAGCAGTTGGAGGAACCCCGGAATATCTTTGCTTTCTGCACATAAACTTTCCAGTCCTACCTGCCTGAGCCATCTTGCTCCTGCATTCACCTTTCGACCCCTCGGAATCAGATCTTGCAGCATCTCGGGGATCAGTTGCCCCAGAGCGCGCCGAATCTGCCCTAACCTCAGAGAGGGAAGCAAAAATAGATGTGGCCTTTGGGAAAGGGGGGGAGGATGTCCCTCTAGAAAACGGCCGGCTGCACACGTTTCCTGGAGAACGTCTGGAGTACCTGTCTTTAGGAAAACCGAGCCGGGACGCCCCCACCCCGGGGGTTTGCAGGGAGCTCCGCGCCCCCGGGCGGCCGCGCGTCCGGCCGGGGCTGCGCGTCAGCCGGGAGCCGGGCCGGGCCGCCACTTACCTATTTGCACCGCGAGGATCAGTGAAATATATCTGCCGTTCAACTGAAGTCCCATCATACGTTTAATCAAACCATTTGCGGCCGCAGACCTTTAAATAGTTAGTTTAGAGAACGCGGGGAAAGCCGGAGGACAGGCATTGCCAACAAGTTCCGGAGCGGCGGAGACTTTATGCACGGGGAAGGCAGAGGGAGGAGAAAGAGAGGGAGCTGGGGAGAGACGGAGAGAGAGCGCGCGAGAGGGAGGCTGAGGGAGAGAGAGGGGAAGAGCTGGGAATGGTTCACTCCATTAGCAGGGGGCGGGGGAAGGAAGGCTCACGCCCACTCGCGGGCCTGACGTGGGGGATGACACGGAATGGTTTTTTTTTTTTTTTTTTTTTTTTTTTAATATAGACACCTTGGTGGAGATTCGCCATTTATAGTCATCAGAAGCTGGGATTAATCAGCGATCTCCAATTAATGTGCGACTCCAACGAAATCTCGCCTCCTGGGGGTGACCACTTTCCCCGTACCCGCCTCCGCCCCTGCCGCCTCCAGGTTCCCTAGGCCCCCAACCCCGCCCCCTCCCTGCGCAGAACCGGGGCTCCCTCTCCCCTCCCCGCTGGAGCCGGGGAGTCCTGGCGCGCCCACTCGATTGTTTCCACCTGCTCTCCCTCCCCCGCCCGCACCCCAGTGAAGGCAGCCCCCTTCCTACGCCGCAGCGAGGTTTACAGGCGTTCAAGCCCCAGGGGGAAACGCAGCTAAACCCGCTCTGCTAATTCAGAAGCCCCCGCACGGCCTGCAGACCCCTCGCACTTGCCTATCCTCTGTTACTCCAGCCCAGCAGCTGAGCTGTAGGCGCAGCTGGAGCACGGGAGCAGCAGCCCCCGGCCCGGCTAACACACACGCACACGCACACGCACACGCACACACACTCGCGCACGCCCAAGAGCCGGGCCGAGCGCCCCCGTGCCCGCCCGCACACACTGCGCTCCAGAGAGCGCGCGCACCCGCCCAGGCCCCGGGGGCTGGGTCCGCACGTGTAGGGAGCGCAGGCGAAAGGCCGCTTCACCAGACGCAGAGACGCCTATTTTGAGGGGTGGGGAGAGGACCCTCGAAGGAGCTTCTGCTAAGACAGTTTTCCCATCCCAGTGATTTACAAACTCTGAGCCTTAGGAAATTTCCGAGGCGAGCGCTAGTGTGCAGGCTTTCTGATCTCGATGCGCCTGTTGGGGCTGTTTGTTGGGCCGCACTCATGCGCACACACGCGCACACACGTACATCACATACTCACACGCACGCCCGGACTCGCACACACCTGCACTGTCTTTGGATGAAGGCTTGCAGACCCTGTGTAGACGCAGCCAACGCTGCAACGAAATGCTTCTGCAGCTGCGATGGTGCAAGGTGCAAGGTGCTATGGAAGATCGCGTGACTGAAGAACGAAAAATTAGCACAGCTATTTCCCCTCAAAACGCCCTTAAGGTTTCTTTTTCTTTCCTTTTTCTGCACTGTCCCCCCAAGCCTAAATTCTAGCTTCTTTAATCAAATGCGAAGGGAGGCACTCGCCAACTTTATTCCTTAAGAAAAAAGAAAAGAAGAAAACACCCCCCTTGAATCTTTCAGGATTACCCAAGAGAATGTCAGTGTACCAAATAAGCAACAGAAACGCAAACGGTAAAGGAGAACGGGTATTACATTTGTTTCTCCACGCAAGGCCACTCGGCGCCCATCTCGGCGTCCCCAAACACAAGCATTTGGAGAGGTACAGACAGGGAAAGAAAGGGAGAATGGTGCAAAGTTGGGGTGTGTGTGGAGGGAGACGGGCCTTGCACGGTTGAGGGCCTGAGAGCCCCAGGGGTCTTCACTGCAGCACTTTGAGAGGTGATGCCCGAACTGGGCTGCCCCTTCTCTGCGTCCAGCCAGCAGGAACCGCAGACCCCCAGGTGGCTGCCCAGGGCCAGGGGGCGGAGCCACGTCGCCCTGCCCCCGGTGATGTCACCTGCCGGCAAGTGGGGCTGCAGGGGCCTTGCTCGCCATCCTAGTGCTCAGGGACCCTAGGGGCACCGGTGTTTCCTTTCCCAGCGCTGAGCAGCTCTGGGAACCTTGGAGGTGGGCGGGCAGGGGGCGGGGCGGGACAGGTGGCGAGAGGGAGGCGTTCCTCGGGCCCGCCCCCGCCTCTGTCCAATGGCAGAGCGGGAATCAGTCCGGGGGCGGGACCTCCCCAGCTCCCCGGCCCCGCCCCGCCCTCGGCTCCGCCCCACGCTGGGTCCCGCGCGGTGTTGCCTGCCGGTTCCAGCCGAGTCTCAGCCATTCCACCCTGACAGTGTCACAGCCTGGGCTTGGGGCGGCTTCAGATTTTTTTTTTCCCTCAACGCCCTTGTCTTCTTCCTGCTCACCCTCCCCCCCGGGCTCTTCCAAAACATTTCCCACGCGAGGGTGTCCTGGGATCCTCCCCACGCCATCCTCTTCCTCTCCAAACTTGAGACTTTGGGGTGTGGGAGGAGGCGGCACTGAGAGGCTAAATAAAGCAGAGCGAAGCAGGGTGCGGGAGGAGCAGCCGCCCGCGGCCCCGTGCGCGTGCGCACAGCCCTGCACACCCGCGCCCCCTGGCCGGGGCTCCGTAGTGAGGCTGAGACCCGCTGCGCTGCGCCCCCTCTGGATTCTCTGCTACCCTTTTCCTCCCTACTTGCCTTACCCTGCGTCCCAGTTTTTAAAGCAAGAGGCCAGCAGAGTTAGTACTGCCCGTTCATAAAGTGGGGGACGGACAGTTAGAAGCAGATGCTAATGATGTTTTTGTTTGGGGAATGTCTTATCTTTTAGATTGCAGGTCTTTCTGCAGTCAAGGCTCCTGGCAGGCTTGGTCTTTCTGGTTCCTTAGTTAAAGGATAACGCAATCTATGGTTCCCAATGTTTGCTGACTATTTGGGAACAGGGGGGCGTCGTCCACGGTGGAAGGTGGCATTGGATATCGTTTCCTCGCTTCTTTTATGAATTTGAAAGGCTCATCGCATATCATGTTTGAGGTGCATGGTACATTGGAGGAGCAGAGGAGGGCAGAGAAACTCGGGTCCCTGTCCTTGCCTTCAGATGGCCTTTGCTGCCCCCCACCCTCCCACTTCTCTGGCTTGCAGTGTCCTAATCTGAAAAATGAAGAGGACAGGCCTACGATGTCCTTTGGAAACCTGTCTTCAACTCTGGTATTTTGTGAACCAGGACTTTTCTAGTATACTGTGGGTGTGATTGAAAGTGGGACTGTGCGGCTCAAAAAGTAAAATCCATGTAAGAATCCCCATTACAGGCCAACTTCTTGCAGAGAGCATATTTCTTCTTGATAAACAATTTCAATTCAAATTACAAATGCGGTACAAGAAAGAAAGAAAATGTCATTTTGGGGCTGTTTGGGTCTGCATGTTGAATTGAGCCAAAGGAACCTCTAAAGTAGCTCTGCATAATTAATTCATGTGCAAAACTCCCTATCATCATTAAAGCTTCCAGAAAGAGAACATGCCTCAACAGAAGCCTTGTTGGCTCCCACTTCCTTTCCCTGTTGAGGTTGCTGACGCCCCAGTTTGGCTGAGAAGTACACGAGTTGATTTCCCAGCTCCCTCTATCTATCAATCCATCATAAGTGGACTTACCAGAAGCTGCCAACTCAAAATACATCCCCTTGAAATTATTTGCAAGAGCAATTGCCAGGGCTAGGAAATTCCATCTCTGTCTGGTAGGTCAGAAAAAATCCAATGCTATCTTGGAATGGATTGGTGTAGCAATACATCTTTTATAAATTCAGTCCACTATTTTTTATTTTCACCTAAAACCTTTGATCAATGTAAATATCTATAGCTCTGTTCATTGAAATAACCATACCATACTCAACAATCATTTAAATTAGGAGGGGAATACGTTTTTTATGGAAATATGTCAGCTGAGGTCACAGTAACAATCCATGTTGGGAGGCCTGGGTCTACCCTTGATTCTGTTATTTGGTAAGGCAATTTTTATTTTTCACTCTTTGCTCATGAGATTCTTTCCAAAATTAGTTGAAACTTCTAGGCTATGGCTGACCAAAGAACCTTGGTTGTAATACAGAATTTTGAATTCTGGAAGCAAATGCTCTGTGTGAAATATATGAGTGTGATTAGCTTTCTTCTAAAAAATAAACATTCTCTTATTTTATACACAGAGGACAATGCACAAGGCAAGGATAAATAGCTTGGAATTTTGTTTGGGGAATGTCTTGTCTTTTAGATTGCAGGTCTTTCTGCAGTCTAGGCTCCAGGAAGCCTTGGTCTTTGGTTCCTTCGTTAAAGGATAATGCAACCCATCCACTATGGAATAGATTTCCATCTTTCTTGGGGATTTGTCACAAAGTGAACATGATCCCTCCCTGCACTGAAACAGTGGGGAAAGACGTAACAACTAAATGCAACCAGTGTTCCCAGATGAGATCCTAGACCAGGAAGGGCAAGAAATTGTGGGGACAGTTGGAAAAAATGAATGAATTCTGTGAATGAGACATTCGATTTGTACCGATTTGCTATCTGGGGAATTGGTTGCATGCTAATTACAGGGGAGGGTTGTCTGCAGGTGGCACATACTGGAGTGTAAGGGGTGACCACACATCACATCTGTGACTTGCTCTGAAGAGTTCAGAAAGGGAATCCTTATAATGGGAATAAATAAACAGACAGCAATGGAACAAACAGATGTTAATAGGTGGGTGGTACCTAAGTGAATGTGTATTTGAGTTCTTTGTGGTATTCTGGCATTTTTTTCCTCAAGTTTTAAGTCACTTCAAAAATAAATTATTTTTTTAAAAATTCAATTTTGGGTGGCTTAAGGACTTTCCTATATTTAGGACATGGTTTTGCTGTGACCCTTAATGGTTCATGTGTTAAATTTAACTCCTATTGTGAGGTACCAAAAGTGGTAACTTAATCTGACCCTGTTGATTAGAGGTGGGGCTTTGGGGAAGTGATGAGGATTAGATAAGGTTATCAGTGTGCAACCTCCATGATCAAATACTGGAGGCTACATAAAAACAGAGAGAGAGAGACCAGAGGATGTGGACATGTGGACACCCTCTGTCTCTTGCCATGTGAAATCCTGCACCAACTTAGGACTCTGCCAACAAGAAGGGCACCATCAACCAGATGCAAGTCCTCAAACTTGGACCTCCACCAGTATGAGCCAAAGGAAACCTCCTTTCTTGTGAAGTTACTAAGCCTCTGGTATTTTGTTATAGCAGTGCACAACAGACCAGTGCAGAGTTGCCTAACTGTCCAAAACAAAGCTTTAAAGTACTGGTTAGCAAGGAGATGAAGATTTTGAACCTTTAAACAAGTATGAAAAAATGCGAACTGAAGCAGATTGATAAATTTGATTAAAATAAATGAAAACGATTTATTTGCCCAGTAACACCTTAAAGAAAATGAAAAGAGCAAAGTACAAACCGTTGCAAAACTGATATCAAGAACTTAAGAATTCCCCAAAGCATTTTTAAAAAAGAAAACATAAAGAGGCGCACACAACATAAATTTCACAGAAGAGAAAGCATATATGTTTTAATCCAAGAATGTCGTCAAGTTGGCTTAACATTAAAAAAAAAATCTGTGTCTTTGATGTTCCAGGTCCTGACGGTTTTAAAGACTACAAGGTTTACATTCTAGGATGACCTCCCTGTGGTCAATCCAATGCTTCTTCGTGACCTGGTCCTGACCATGCAATTATAAGATTGGCACAGAAATGAAGCCGGTTCTCAGTGCATCTCATTAGGATGAGTAATGGCATCAGATTGACTTGTTCCACCACTGGCGATGTTAACTTGGGGTGACATCTGCCAGGCTTCTCTTCCTTAAATTCATTCTTTCCCACCTTGTAAGTGATGAGTGTATTGTGGAGAAGTATTCTGATGTCACACTCTACCCTCCACCTGACCGCCTGGGTATCCACTGACCACTCCTTTCTGAATCACTCAAATATATATTGTTGTTGTTAGGTGCCGTCAAGTCGGCAACTCATAGCAACCCTATGTACAACAGGCAAAACAATATTGTCAGTGCTTCTCTGCTATTCACAGGGTTTTCAATGGCTGATTGTTTTTTGAGAGTGGGCTGCCAAGTCCTTCTCCCAAGTCTACAGCACCTGGTGTTCCCAAGCAGCCTCCCATCCAAGGACAAACCAGGCCCAACCCTGCTTAGCTTCCGAGATCTGAGGGGATCGGATGCCACAGGGCTACAGCTGCAGGCCACTCACATCTATAGTTGTTGCCAAACTGTTATTTCCATTTTTCTCGTTTCTTCTAAAAGTATTGTTTGGCATTCTACTATGAGAATAGCTTTCCGTCTTTCACTCATTTGCTTACTTGGTTATCTGTGTATATGAGCACGCACTCAGGCATTCCTCTTTTATTTAATGTGCTATCATACATTCTTGTTATTTTGATGGTGATATTCCTCTATGCAGCCAGTGGGAGCCACTTCAAGCTCATTTCTGTGTCCTTCTGTGCCGTATTGTGATCCTTCTCTGAGAATTCTTACTTTCTGACACAAAAAAATATTCTAGTCTCGTCTTGACCCAGCCCTGGAATATCAGTTGTTTTTCCAAAAGCTCTGGTTCCTTTTAGTATCAAAAGCAAAAGTGAGGCTCAGGTGGGCCGGTTGCTACAACTGTATCCATGTATCTAGACTCTCCCTGGAGATAGAGGTAGCTGATGTATGCTAAAATGTATACGCATTTGAGAGAGATTACTTACGTGTTTACTTTTCAAAGTTGAATTGAATTACAGTAGCAACATGTGGCTTGATGTTCACCCAAAAGATGGCTTCTGGACGCTTCCTCTGGTCAATACGTTTATCCCTGGGCCAGTACTATCAGGGTTGTTATTCCTTTATACTAAGTCTTGGTATTGGAGAGGGCCAGCCTTCCTTTCCTGCCCTGAACCCCTCTTCCCAGAAATATCCTGGTTATTTGTGGCCATTTTAGGATACTTTATTATGTGGAATTTACTTAGAGTTATTATTTTTTCTTTTCTTTTATTTCTTGTTTCTTTTTCCTTCCTTCCTTCCATCCTTCCATCCTTTCTTCCTTCCTTTTTTCCTTTCTTCTTCCCTTCCTTCCACTGGAACACAAGTTTTTCATTTGCTACTATTCCATTACCATCTTTGGTGAAATGTTTGCTAAATAATTTCCTCATTTTCTAATGACATTGTGTTCTTACTTTTTAGTTCAGAAAGTTGTATACTCCAGATATGGATCCTTTTTGAATATGTGACTGGCAAATATTTTCTTTCAATTGGTGGTTGGTTTTGTCACCTTCTGAAAAGTCTGTGTAGAACAAAAGTTTTAATTTTTGTAATATTCAATTTTTCTATTGTATTTATCTTCGTGCTTTTGTTGTTATATCCAAGAACTCGTCACTTAATTCTAGATCACAAAGAGTTTTCTTATAGTTCACACTTAGATATTATGTAGGCTTTTATATAGGAAACAAGGATGGCAAGGCTTTGTCTGACATATTTTGGACATTTATTCATGAGGGGCCAATCCCTGGAGAAGGACATCATGTTTGGGAGAGTGCAGGTCAACAACAAAAAAAGGAAAACCCTCAACTAGATGGATTGGCACAGTGTCTGAAATAGTGGGCTTAAGCATAAATAAGATCATGGGCCTGGCACAGAATCGGGGAGTGTTTCAATCTGCTGTACATAGGGTTGCTATGAGTTGGACCCTACTCAATGACATCTAACAACAACAATAGCATTTTCAGGTTTAGAATTTATTTTACTTTTGGCTATAATAAGTGTGCTATTTTCTTTTACTTTGGTCTTAGCTGTTATTTTTGTTAGTCTATTTTAAAATAATACACTTAAGCAAGGTATTTACCTTTTATTTACTGATGTCTTGAGCACTTATTGAATGATTATTAGAGATAAGAAAAACCATATTGTCATTCCTACTTTCTTATAGAGCCACTCAACACAACTTCTGGGACCAGAGGTATAAGGGTTTTGCATCATACACCAATCAGTTCTCCCATGGGTAACAGCTGGATGTCCTATAATTTCAATTCAATTCTGCCTCTATTCCTGGGGATCATATCAAATCCCACAGATTGAGGACTCAGTCCTCTGAGACTTCCCGCACTTCAGATGCCAGAAGGAAGAGATAGGCTCACCTATGTCTCTGACCAACTACCTTTAAATTGAGATTACCCTGGTCCCCCTCCTGGAGTTTGACTAATTTGCAAGGCTGCCTTCAGAACTCAGGGAGACACTTTTTGTCATAAAGGACATTACAAAGGGTACAGAGAGCAGCCAAATGGAAGCGCGGCATAGGACAAGGCGTATAGGAAGAGGGAGGAGCTGAGCCTTCATCACCTGCGTGTACTCAATGATCCAGAAACTCTTCAGACCCTGTCCTGTTGTCTTTTCTTCTTCTTTTTTAATGAAGGCATAACTGATGTATTAGTTTCTCTGTCACCATGACAAAATCCCTGAGGGGGACAACTTGAGCGAGGAAAGATTTATCTCGGCTTATGCCTTCTGAGGTTTCAGACCACGTTTGTCTGGCTCCAGTGCTTCCAGGCCTGTGGAAAAGAGAAACATCACTGTAGAAAGGTGCAGTGGAGGAAAACTGCTTGCCTCGTGGTGGACAGGGAGCAGAGAGACAAATATAGGAAAGGACCAGGGACAAGGTGTGCCCTTCCAAAGCAGGCCCCCGGTGACCTACGTTCCCCAACCAGATCTCACCTCCTAATAGCCTGTTCAGTAGGAATTCATCCATGACTTAAGCCATTGGTGAAATCAGCATTGTTACGATGGAATAACCTCTTAGCACCACCAGCCTTCGACACTGGGGGAGCCCTTCAGATCCAAACCATAGTAACAGTTGGTGACATCACTGACCACTGATGGTCAGCTTCACCATTAGCTTTTTTCCCTTTCCTGGAGATTGGAGAATGAGTTTGAAAGTCCCAACCTTCCAATTCTGCCTTCATCTTTCTGGAGGCCAATCCTCATCCTGAAACTATGTTGGGGACTCAGCCATTACTCATCTCCTTAACATGCAAATGGCACTCTTTATCGCTCTGGAGACTTTAAAGGTCTTAGGAGCTATGTGCCAGGAAGCAGAAGCAAAGTCCAAATGTACATTTGTTATCAAACAATGATCCTTCTTCTAAATTATTCATCCAAGACTATTTTCCTTATGTGTTTTAATGAGAAAACCTCACAACATCTTCTCATATGTCTCAGTATTTTTATTGTACTGATATGACAGGTTGGATTTTCCTCCAACACTTTGAAAACGTGCCTCCATTGTCTTCTTGTGTCCAATGTCACTGTTGAAATATCTGCTGTCAGTCCCCCTCATGTTCCATTGTAGATAATTGGCTGCCATCTGTTTAAACTGTTAGAATTTTTCCTTTGCCCTTCTTAACTTTTGCTAAAATGTGTTCAGTTAAGGATTTTTTTTATTGGTCCTCTCTGGAACCATATGGTATTTTTAATCTGGGCTTTTCTTTTCTAGTTTTTTACTTTTGGGAAACTTATCTCCATTTTCTTCTTTCCATTAAAATAGCTCTTTTCTTTTAGAACTCTTATTATCTGGATGTTGAGGAGATTATTTTTAGATTTTTAATTTACTATCCTTGGGAATTTGGAGGTAGGATTATGAAAATGAATATCTTGGGCTAATTAGTGCCTACATGTCTTGTCTTTTGTTTTTTCTTCTCTTTTCTTTCTTTCCTTTTTTGGGTGGTTTTGGAGACAGGATCTCACTGTATAGCCCAGGCCTGCCTGAAACTTGTTATGTAGAGCAGGCTGGCCTCAAACTACATCGATCCTCCTGCCTCAGCCTCCCAAGTGCTGGATTTACAGACATGCACCGCCACACTTGGCTACTACATGATTTTTTTTTTTTAAGCTCCTCACTGGCATTGTTTTTCTATTCTACCCTTGCTATACTTCTGTGGACACCTCAGCCAGAAGCCTGAGTTATAGCAGGTGAGGGGGAAGTTGTGTTTGTTTATGGAAAAGGAAAGAGAGGAGCAAGAATGAAACTTTTCAGTTTCACTCTCCTAGGCTTGTCAAGATTTCTTACCCACAGGCCAGTGCCACCCAGTCAGCACACTTAAAACAACACTTATCACCTCAAGACTTTTCATAATTTTCTCTGCTTTTTCTCTGTTTTTTTTTTTTCCAGGATTGGCCTTGTGGTTGAAGGCCAGCTGTCTTGCTTGTTCAGAACTGGATTATTTAGGTTGTCTCTTTGGTATTTATTTACAGCTCAACTGCAACATATTTAGAAACCATATGTCATGTGGTTTCAACCATTTTTGTTCTGGAAATTTTTCTGTGTACATCTTAAGAGAATATGTATTCTATAAATTTTGTTTTAAGTGTTTTATGAATAACCAGTAGGTCAACTTTTCTGATTGCATTGCTCAAATATCCCGTATCGGTACTGACATTGTATGTGTTCATTTTTTCAGTTACTCACAGGCTTCTTGAAAATATATGATGATGATTTTGGATTTCTCCCTTTTTTCTGTGCCTATACAGTTGCCAAATGAATTCATTAAGTTTCCACTTTACAAATTCTTCTGGGAGACAATTATAGAAGAATTTCTATTTGAGTCTTTTATTTAAAAAAACTTTTAATTTTAGTTTTGCACAGAGGAACAGAAAAATTGTGAAGTTAGTACAGGGAGTTCCCATGTATGGCACACTCAGTCTCCCCTTTGGCTAACGTATCCTATTAATATACTGTATTTGTTATAATTACTGAAGTTGATTCTTTACTCAGATTTCCTTTGCTCTTGCCCCACATCCTTTCTCTGTTCTGGCATCCCATCAGGGCACCCCATTACATTTAGTTCTCAGATCTCTTTGGGATCTTCCTGGCTGTGGCTGTCTCTCAGATTTTCTTTGTTTTTGGTGACCTTGGAGTTTTTGGTGACCTTCGTTTGAGGAACAAGGTCGAGTATTTTTTACGTAAGCTCCTTCAGTTGAGATTCATCTTTTTTTCTTTTTCGTGACTGGACTGTTAGATGAGTTTTGAGGAAGTAGATGATGGACATTAAGTGGCATTCTCATCACATCACACCCAGAAAATACTATCAACAGACAACTATAGACTAAATATCTGCGCTCCCCCAATTCCTGTGTTGTACCCAGCCCCCAGTGTGAGGGTATGTAGAGAAGTTGCCTTTGGAAGGCTGGTCACTCACCTCAGCATTAGAATTAGGTGAGATCATAAAGATGGCTCCCTCACAGAGTGATTAGTGCCCTTCGAGTTTCCCTATAAGAGATTCCTTTGCTCTCTCCTGTGCATGCACCGAGGTCATGCCAGCCACCAGGGAGATGCCAGCTGCGTGTAAGACAAGAGGGGAGGTCTCAGAACAAAGCGTACCTTGCTGGTGCTTTGTTCTCTGACTTCCGTCCTGGAGGATTGCGAGAGGTCAGTCAGCTTGCTGAAGCCAGCCAGTCTATGGTATGTTGTTATTGAAGCCTGAGCTGACTAAAAAATGATTGATCCTTGCTCCTGTGAACCTTGACCACTTGGTAGTGCTGGTCTGGTTTCTTCACTGTGAAGTTCCCGTTTTTATCTCTTTCCATCCCTTACCCCTTGGAAAGGCATCATTATGCTCCGCCCTCATGCATGGGGTGGGGAGTAATGCTCCACATCCTTGGGAGTGACTACGTAATTCGGGAGGGATTTCTTATGGCCAGAATATTTGTCTCCCCTCTTCTCATTTGTTAATTTAGTTAGTTATTTGTATCCATATGGACCCACTGATATTTGCTTTTTGTGATTTGGGTTGTAAGCCAATATCACATTGTCTTACTACTCAGATTGTTCCCGGTTTGACCACTGGGGCATCTTTTAGTTGGCTCATGTCTCCCATTGATATGCCCCGTGATGGTGGACATTTTTCCTTTTATTAGAACTTTCCCTGCGAAATTCTCCAGACTCATCCTTCAGGTGCACCCCAGTGCTGGAATCAGCAGCTTCTCCAAGGAGCTCCGGTTCCTTTTGTTGTGATTGGAAACCAGTTCTGGGCGGTAGGTGTGTGTGTTGCTACTGAGGTGTGTTACTGCTTCTAGTCACTCTCAGCCTAAGTGAGCAAGAGAATATACGAAATATGTGTACATACACAGATCCATAAATATTTTGCTGTGGAGCCATCTGTGTCTGTATTGAGCTACACATAAGTTCCTATGGTGTCTCCAGCTCTAATCACCGCCACATGAATCATTCCAGCCTCCTCCCCTGGCTGCTCTGTGACCTCCACTCTGACAGGTCCAACCCTGGCACCCACTATCCACCCTGAATTTCCCCGCTTGTTCATTTCCAATGTATGTGTGTGGTGACTTCAGCCATGTTGACCCAGCTCCTCATGGGAAGCAGCTTTCAGCTGGAAGAGGGCCCCTACGTCCTCTGCCTCTTGCCTGCACTCAGTCCAGAGCTGCTGAGGTCAGCATCTTTCACCTCCCCCCTTCAGCGAGGTTGCTTCAAACATTTGCAATGGTATTAGCCCCTGTTGTCATATTCTGCATTCCACCCTGGGATTCCTTGACCTCCTAAATGATTTTTTCTAAATTTGCATACATTGAGGCTCCCTCTTTGTGCCGTAAGGCTCTGTGCACTCTGACAAATGCAAATTGGAACTGACTTGTACAGCTTCACAATCCTTGAGAAAAAAGAACAGCCATGTTGGCTCAGCCAACTCTCAACTTAAGGCACACAGAGAAAGCTTGAAAGCCTTCGTGGAAGCAATTAAAACAGAGCTGCCCTGTGAAAAAAGAATGTAAGGCGTGCAGGGCATTTTATATGTTTTAGTAGCCAAAGATTAAAGAGTAAAAAGATACATTATTGACATGAATTTCACCTGTATCTTATTTATCCCAACATATCCCAAAATATTATAATTTCAGCATGGAACACACGTAAAAACTTATTAATATGCTATGTTACTTTGTATTAAGTTTTCAAAGCCAATATGTATCTTACACTTCTAGCACAGCTCACCCCATGTGTCTGTCAACTTGTCATGCTGTGGGGACTTGTGTGCTGCTGTTATACTGAAAGCTATTCTACTGGTGTTGCATACACCAGCAGATCCACCCATGGTAGGCAGGTTTCAGCTGAGCTTCCAGACTAAGACAGACTAGGGAGAAGGACCCGGCAGCCCACTCCTGAAACAATCAGCCATTGAAAACCCTATGAATAGCAGAGAAGCACTGACAAATACAGTACCAGAAAATGAGCCTCCAGGCTGGAAGGCATTCAAGAAACGACTGGGGGAGAGTTGCCTCCTCAAAGTAGAGTCAACCTTAATGACAGGAATGGAGTAGAGCTGCTGGGACCTCCTTTTGCTTATGTGGCACGACTCAATATGAGAAGAAACGTAGTGGCTGCAACACTGGGCTCCAACAAGATCACGTGCATGGCACATTGTCTGGTAAAGTGCTTCGTTCTGCTGTACTAGGGGTCCCTAGGAGCCAGGTCCAATTCAACTGCACCCAACAACAACAGCAGCACAGCTCAGCCCAGTGGTCCCCTTACATGTTATCACTGGGCTCATTGGCTGGCGGCCACCAGAGCACTTCCGTTTGGCAGTCTCACTTCAGCCTGTGCAGAAAGTGCCCGGAGTTCATGTTGAGGTATTAGAGCTGGCAGAATGAATGCACCAGCTTGACCAGTCTCCTGGGTCAAAGTTAGGGCCTCGGGCAGGAGAGGGCAGCGGCGTCCTGACATCTGCAATGGAGGCTTTGGGGTGGATGAGCTTTGCTAATATCTGCCCTGAGATGCCTTGAATCCCCCAGGCCAACTGAAGGCAGCCTCTGCCCCACGCAGGAAGAGAACAGTTGGCTCAGCGCAGCCTTTCCACCATCCTACTGCAAGCTGCTAAGGCCACGCCTCCTCCCAGACTTCTCCTTTGTAGAGAAGAGAACCCAAAACTGACAACATTGATCTTTCTTTGTTATTTTACCTGCGGCTTTCAGAGAAGGTATTACCCACGGCAAGTCTTCTTTATCTCAGGGGAGTGTAGTTCAATGCCACCGTTCGTTTTGCACTAGAAGGAGGCTTAAGAATGGCATTTATAATGTGGTTATTTGTCACCAGAGCTGAGATTTAGCTCAGTGGGTAGAGCACCGCTCTCTAGTCTCTGAGGTCCTGGGTTCGATTTCCAGCACCACAAAAATGGAAGAAGGATGTGGCAATCCACTCCCGAGGCAATCCCGAAACAGTCAGCCATTGAAAACCCTATGAGGGTCGCTATGAGTCGGACATGACTCAACGGCACCTAACAACAACAACAACAACATTGTTCTCCAGATTTAAGGCTGAAGTACATGACTCTATGTCCTGGAGCCTCAGCTGCTGAGCCACCGGGGCCATCTTGACGCCGAGGCTAGGCTGGCCTCAGATGACAATTATTTTGTGAAGAAGCTGGAAGAGCCCCGAGCTGGCAGCGAGACAGCCACCACCAGGGCTCCCTGGCTTCCTTCTCCGCCCCTGACGCGAGACTGGGCTCCAGCACAATCTTTATGAAAACTTTCTGGATCCACTTCCTTCCCGGCTGTGGGTATAAAGAGGCTCCTAGTAAGACACTCTTGGAAGTTGGTCTGTCTGGCTCTGCCAACGCAGAGCAATCACAGCCAGTGCATCCCTGACCGTCATGAATCATTCATTAATGCAAGATGGAAGCAACTGCCTCCTGGGGAGCGTCCTGGAGTCGGGAGGACTGAAGTAACCTTGAGTTCTGGCCTCTTCCATGAACTCATAGGTTCTGGAAATACGGTCCAGTCGCTGGCCACAGACTTCAGTTTCCTTTGACAATGGGGACAAAGATGTGGGGCTGCAGCGATGGGAATGCACAATGCTGGATTGGAAGGGGTCGTGGTCAGATGGGGAACTGAGGACTGAGGAAGCCTTCTCTGCCTTCCCAGCCTTCACTTTCCAGACTTCCTGGACTTCTCCTTGCTCCAAGAAGTCACACATTTGGTGTGACTCAATTCCTTTGAACTCACTCTTTCTTTCTTTCCTTCCTTCCTTCCTTCCTTTCTTTTTTGTGGTACCAAGGGTTGAACCCAGGGTCTCGTGCTTGCATGCTTTGCAAGTTCTGCACCACTGAGCTACGCCCCCAGATCATTTTTTTTTTACATTTTGAGACAGGGTCTCGCTCAGTTACGCAGACTTCCTCTGGTCTTGAACTTGCGATCCCCCCGCCCCCTGAGCCGCTGGGATTACAGGCGTGCACCACCTCGCCTGGCCAAACTGGGCATTTTTGAGTCGCCTCTGTCAGGTGGGTTAGGACACTGTGCTATTGGTCCGTTCCTGTTCTGGAGAATGGTCTGTTTTTGTGTTTCCAGGGCCCTCCTGAGGTTGGGAACACCTTGCTGTGGACCTGAACTTGGAATCCACCTGTTTCTCTCTCTAGGCACAGGCAGGCATAGCATGTCAGCCCCAAGATCTAAATTTGGAGGGGGAAGTGGGAGACCTGTTGCTATGGCTTAGATGTGCTTTGACCCCAAAATGTTCTTGTGCTGGAAGCTGAGTCCCCCGTGTGGTGGTGTTGAGGGGATGGACCTTTGAGAGGTGGACGTGGTGGAAGGTAACTAAGTCGCCGTGGATCAACCTCCTGAGGGATTCATGCTCATCTCATGGAGTGGGTTGGCTGTGTCAGAAGTAGATTCGTTTTCACAGGAGCAGGCTGTGGTAGAAGAGGGAGCCTCTCTCCCTCTCTCTCTACTCACTGCCTGTCTTGCCACATGGACTTTCTGTCTTGCACCACATCCTGCTACATCCTGCTCTCTGCCTTGAGGCTGTTCAGGAGCCAGTGTTGGCACCAGGCTTTCGGATCTCCAGAACCGTGAGTTATGTGACCCTTTTCTTATAACTACCGTCACCGACCTCAGGCACTTTGTTAGAGCAACCTTATGCTGTAAGGTCTCCATTCCAGTTTCATCAGAGGTTTGCGATGGGGGCCTGAGGTCTGCTCACACTGATGGAGGTGTTCTTTGCCATTCAGTTCTGTGTTTGCCTGTGGACTTCATTGTCCAGACCCTTACAAAAGGAGAGCTGAACAGCACCCCCAATCACAACGGGAACGCTGAACAGGACCCCCAACCACAGTGTATGGACCACAGGCATGGAGAAAGCATTATGTGTGTGTGTGCGCACAAATCATGTAAGCCGGGGTGAATCTGGACCCCAAGGTTATGTGAAGGAGAGTTCTGTAAGGAATTTGAATGAGCCCCCAAACAGATGAATTAGTGCCTCCCCAGCCACCCAAATCTATTTCAAAATGAATGACTTGGACTTTAAGAAATTGATGTCAGACTGCGGTGTGATTGTCTGGTTGGGGTAATAGAATATTCTGGATAGAATTACATCTGCCCCCCAAAATATGTCAAAGTCCTAATGCCCAGAACTTCGGAGTATAACTGTATTCGGAAACAGGGTCTCTACAGAGGCAAGAGAGTTAAAACGGGGACATCCGAGTGGGCCCTGGTCCAGTACGACTGGCTTCCTTGTACAAAGGAGAAATCTGGACTCGCAGACAGATTTGCACAGATGGCCTGTGAACTAAAGGCAGTCCTGTGACAATGGCAAGACAGCTACAAGCCAGGGAGTGCCAGAGACTGCTGCCAACCTCCAGCGATGGGGGTACAGGCTGGCGACAGCATCTCCCTCCCCACCCACCCCTGCCAGCACCTCTGTCCTGGACCTCCAGCCCCTGTGCTTTGAGATAGGAAAGTCTCGTCTTTTAAAGTGATCAGTTTGTGGCAGGCCTGGCAAACCCTTCCAGGTGACACTGTGAAGGAGGGAGGGGCCTCCTTGAAGGGAATGGGCTTCACAGGGGGCTTAGTCTGGAAGCAGAAAGTGGGGGCCGCTTTCTTTGTGGTTTGGGTTGTAACCCAATATCACATTGTCTTACTACTCAGATTGTTCCAGCTTTGAGCACTGGGGCATCTTTTACTTGGCTCATGTCTCCAATTGATATGCCCCATAATCGTGGGCATTTTTCCTTTTCCTGGAACCTTCCCTGCATCCTGGCACTACAGAATTCTCCGGAATCATCCTTCATGTGCGCCCCAGTGCTGCACTCGGCAATATCGGGGGATATATTGGGGTATATATTGGGGGTCTCAGACTGAGCTGAGGGAAGGCTCCTGCCTTGTCTGTGGCCAGCACCTACTGGGCGGAGACCCCGAGGCACCAGGAAGCCTGAAGC
Organism: Pedetes capensis; assembly: GCA_007922755.1. Taxonomy (NCBI): domain Eukaryota; kingdom Metazoa; phylum Chordata; class Mammalia; order Rodentia; family Pedetidae; genus Pedetes; species Pedetes capensis. The sequence continues at coordinate 118,376 of VMDO01003856.1, forward strand.
CCTTTACCGAGGTACAGCACAGGAAGGAAGGCTGGGGCCAGGCAGAGCCTGGGACTGTTATGCGCAGGCGTTCCTCCTCCTGCCGGGGGGGGGGGTTACATCTGTTAAATTCATTGTAAACTGAAAATATCATGGAGGCAAGAATACATGGAAGCTGGGCATGGCAGTCCAGGCTTGGAATCCAGGTGGCGCAGAGGCAAGAGGATCACAGGTTTGAGGTTGGAGGCAGCCTGCACAACCTAGCGAGACCCCGCCTAGAAATAAAAAGTAAAAAGAGGGTTGGGGTGCAGCTCAGTCCTAGAGCACTTGCCTAACAAGTGGGAAGTCCTGGGTTCAACCGCCAATACTGGGAAAAAAAATGCCTTGAATACACCCAAGCTCCCGGACTTCCTAGTTTGACTTAGACGTCCTCGCCTGTGCTCAGAGCCCTGACATTAGTCTTCCGTGGTGCTCTGGGGGAGTGTCGAACCCACACGTCAGTAGCACAGGAAAAGCACCACATCTGCAATGCTGAGTGCAGTTTCTGCTGAGCGCACATCCTTTCCACACAACGGGAAGGTTGAGAGAACAGCAAGCGGAACCATGGCAAGCGGAGGACCATCTCCATTGTGTTCTATGCCGGTTACGCCTCTATTGTTCCTGAACTTGCAGGAAAGTGTCACCAAAACTTTACAGCGCTGAGAAGTGGTGCCCCACGTTTCCGATGAAGTCAACAAGAAGTCAGTAGAAGAAACAGGAAGAGGCATGAGGACGGGGCGGGGCTGGAGCGATCCTGGGCTTGACCAGCTCCAGGGTGGCCCTGAGCGGCAGCACCTGAGGGGCAGGTTCCTGGCTCTTTGAAGGGGGCCTGAGAGAAATGCCCAGACCACCGGGGGACCCTTGGAAGAGGGGGATTTAGCAGTTTGCAGCAATCGATGTTGCTTCACTTAAATTGTGTATAACGCAGACTTTTCCAAGTCAATTAAAAGAGGAGGTGAGGTTGCTCAGCGGAAATCTAAGGACTCTTGCAGGCTTAAAATTCTATTATTCTAATTAAACAAGCAGCGAATAGCTGTCAGAGTCACGCGCTTTCATCTGCAGGGAGGGAACACCGCCTCTGGACCCTCAGGCTAGGCAGCCGGAGCCAACGGAGGACTGCTGCTCAGGAGGAGGAAAGAATGACAGCCACAAGAAGTGACAGCTGGTGGCATATGGAGAAGGCACAGTTCTCTCATCTGAAGCAGTGGGGGCTGGTACTAGGGGGCTAGGTGATTTCCAAGATTCCATCCAGCACTGCAATTTTGTGGTTCTGGGAGGACAGAGGTGCTGGTATAAACATCAGGCGGAGAAGCTGCAACTGTTTAGTTTGGGGACACCCTGCCTCACACATCTCAAGATCCCACAGCAGTAAAAATCAGGCCATGATTCACAGAACGCACCCAGCCTCTAGTGAGTATCCTGTGTGACAGGTACTTTCCAGGTACATGGACCTGAGTGAGTAGACATCATGCCCCTAGAAGGAGAGGCATATTGGATCCAGCAAAGCATGTCTGGCAGCTTGTGGTGCTGTAGGCAATTGTGTGTTGCTGTGATGCTGAAAGCTATGCCCCTGGTATCTCAGATCCCAGCAGGGCCACTCATGGTGGGCAGGTTTCAGCTGAGCTTCCAGACTAAGACAGACTAGGGAGAAGGACCCGGCAGCCCACTCCCCAAACAATCAGCCATTGAAAACCCATGAATAACAGAAAAGCACTGTCAGATACAGTGCCAGAAAATGAGCCCCTCGTGCTGGAAGGCATTGAAAAGATGACTGGGGAAGAGTTGCCTCCTCAAAGAAAGAGTTGACCTTAAAGATGGGAATGAGCTGGGATTTAGCTCAGTTGGTAGAGCGCTGCGCTGCAGTCTCTGAGGTCCTGAGTTCAATTCCCAGCACTGCAAAAATGGGAGAAGGGCCTGGCAATCCACTCCCAAGTCAATCCCAAAACAGTCAGCCATTGAAAACCCTATGAGGGTCGCTATGAGTCGGATACCGACTCGACGGCACCTAACAACAACAACAACAAAGATGGGAATGGAGTAAAGCCACAGGGACCTCCTTTGGCTGGTGTGCCACGAGTCAAAATGACAAGAAACGTAATAGCTGCAACCATGGGCTCAACATAAAAAGATCCTGTGCCTAGCACAGTGCTGGGTAGTGTTTCCTTCTGTTGTGCATAGTGTCGCTGTGAGTCGTATTCAACTTGGCAACACCTAACAAGGACAACCTGAGACACCAAGAGTCTAAGTCAACAGGACTGCTTTGGACGGATTTATTTCTAATATAGATCTTGGTCTAGAGGCCCCAGATGAGAGTTCACAAGCTCGCACGTGATTGGTCCCTTTGACTTACATAAATTAAGTAGCATCCATGCAGGAGCTGGAGTCCAGTGCTTTGGCTAGGTACTGACTGGAGATGGCCTTCGGTTCACCTGTGACTTCATGGCACCAGCTTCGGTTTATTCTGCACAGTATTTTAGTGACACGCACAGGTCACTTAAAAACCTAGATTGCTAGACACCCCGGCACAGTTAGAAAAGCTGGCAATAGTGGGGCCTGAAGACTTTCTAAGCCCTAATCGGTTGGAGTTGAGGTGTTGTTTCTCCCTTTCCAAGGAAATACCCTCTCCGGGGGTCCTAGTCTGCACCCCAGAACTTCCCTCTGTTACATCACATCACCCGCCTGGTCCCTCTAGGGCGTGGGGTTTGCTTCTCTGCCTGACAGTGAGGAGCCGAGTGGGTTTCCTTTGTACGCACCTTCTCGAGCGTGCAGGGCAGCGGGTGGGGTCTCGAGAATTTGAGACAGAGCCAATGTCTTTCTCTTCAGAGGCTTTAGATGCTCAATCTGAAGGAATATGGCAGGTGCCGAAGGGGGTCTGCGGGGTTCCCATCGCCAGGATCATGTGCTGAATTCAATAGGGCTCTGGCTTCCTTTCAGTCTTTCCCCTGGAACGTCTACAGTAAGTCTTGGCAGTGTCTCCAGTGATCGAGAAGAGCATTACATGCACATAACAGTCTGCTGAAGAAATTGAAGAGTGCGTAATATGTTTCTGGGGGCTTCTCACAAGCATGATGGCTTGCATTCAACCCCAGTGTTCAGGGAGTTTTGATCTTTGTAGAAAGCCAGGCATTTCTACCATTGTTGGAAAGAAGAGGCATTTCAGTAATGATGTTGATGTTGTTGTTAGGTGCCGTCGAGTTGGTATCCAACTCTTAGCGACCCTACCTACAACAGGGCAAACAGTATTGTCAGTGCTTCTCTGCTGTTCATAGGGTTTTCAATGATGGATTGATATTTGGGAGTGCGTTGCCTTCTCCCAAGCCTACAGCACCTGGTATTCCCAGGTGGTCTCCCATCCAAGGGCTAACCAACCAGGCCCGACCCTGCTTAGCTTCCGAGATCTGACAGGATTGGATGCCACAGGACTATGGCTGCAGGCTCAGTAATTATAGGTGCCTGAAAAATTGATTTGGATATTTTCTCCATGAACTGATCTCTAAATTATAAAACCACGAGGAACTGTAAATTGCAAAAACTGTTAGGTATGGGAGCAAATGTCTTTTTAGGAAAGGTTACCCAAAGTCTAATACTTATTTCTTTAGATATATGACTAAGCTAACATTAGTCTCTTACCCAGTTTTAAGAAGCATACTGGCTGCACGTGTAAGGTTTTATTTATAGGTAAGTAACTAAAAGGAAATTTTTTTTTCCTCATGAAGAAAGGACTATCATTCCTCAGATGGTCACAGAAAGGAAATTGCTATTTCCACGTGCATGTTCTCACAACAACAATAAAACATTTATTGGCAGTGAAAGAAAAGGACATATTATGGTTTAGACTCCCAGAAGGTTGTTGAGGTTTACCTTGGTACCCTTTGGCCTAATCATTTGGTGCTAAGCCACAAAATGGGATAAAATGTACCAAAAATGTGACAGATTGTTTCTAGTTGTAATGCACCTTGACTTGAGTCCAGCTTCAAGGTGACACTTATAATGGCCTTCTGTGGTGGTGACAATGGTGTTTTGATGGAAAAGCAGGAAGGTAGTTTTGTTAATGTGTACCTTTCATTCCCCCTTTAAAGAAGAACTCCATACTGTTGCTGTCAGAAACCAGAATCTCTTTTATCACAGTCTTATGTTCCTCAAGGGATAAAATGGAGAGAAGGTGGGGATGATAGGATTTGGCCAGTGGTTTATCCAAGTTTCTGTCATTCTGTGGACTCCAACAAATTGGTGCCAATTCTCTTTCAGCCTGACCTTGGTTATAATGAAACAGCTTTCCTTTCTTTAATGCTTGAGTTTTATTGGTATGCTTGTGTTTGTTATTGTTAGGTGCCGTTGAGTTTTATTACAGTAAATAAATACATGCATGGATAAATAAATAAATACCAGCAATCAGGAAAACTAGTTGCATACCAAAAGCATGTCTTGAGTGATTCTTACTCCATTTTCTGTTGCTATAACTGAACACCACAGACTGGGTGACTTGCAAAGAATAAAGCTTTATTCAGCTCGTGATTCTACAGGCTCGCCATGGGGATTAAATTTCAACATGAGATCTGGGTGAAGACATTCAAACCGTAGCAAACAAAATGTCATAAAACTGGGTACCCAAGGAACGGTTTTATGAGGGGGCTGACCAATCCCTGAAGGTTCCATGTCAGATGTGGCTGGGTGAGAGAGAGTGCTTGTCCTCATTGGTGAGCGTCCAGGGTTAATTCGACATCTCAACCAGAAGACCCATTCTGGGCGGCCGTAGGCACCCCCTGCCTGTGGTTTTCCTGCCTGAAGTCCAGGCCTTACTTCTTCATGGTCTTTCTCCATGCACTCTGGAGGGCAGAAAGCTGCTTTTGCAACAAAATGCACCCCTCCCCCAGGATGCTAAGGCCTGGTGAAAGGATGGTTCCTACCGACTGGGGTTCTGTCTTGCCAGGCGCTTAACTAACAAGCGATAGCACTGATTTTCTCCTGGACCCCCCCCACTCGTTATGGAATAGTGGTGGAAATTCTTTACTGAAGCCAACTAGTGTGATGTTGGCACAGCAGATTCGATGGCAGGGGCGAGTGACGGCGAGGGAAATGAGCGTTTTCCTTTTTCACTGCTGAAGACGAATCGCATTAACGTGCACTTGGCGATGTAGGTGTCTAAATGTGTAGGACTGTTAAGTGATGTTTTGGGATGTTGGGAAAGCCTGGGAAATGAGCCTCTGGTTCATTTTCCTCTCCATTAATCAAAAATAGCAAAGCTTGCCTGCTTGCCTGGAAGTATTGACATTATCCCATTGCCCTACTGCTTCGCGTTGCTCAAAGGCCATGACAAGATAATTGGAAAGGGTGCACATCCTGCATTCAAGGAGACAGAGATTGTTCAAATCATATGTATTTATCGTGTGTGTGTGTCTTGCACACTGCCCAGCACTGTGAGGGTACAAAAGAACAAAGTTCTTTTCTTTTGATAATATAAAAGATTGGTGTTTTTTGATTTTTTTAAATCTTTATCAACACGCTGGAAAAACAGCAAATAACGAGAGTTAGAGTATAATTTATTTCCTTTATTTTTGATGTGGGGGATTGAACCCGGGGTATTGTGCATGCCGGAAAAGTCTCCTACAACTGAACTACATCCTCATCCTCTAATTTATTTCTTAACAGTTGTTGTTGTTGTTCTTAGGTGCCGTCGAGTTGGTATCTGACTCATAGCGACCCTATGTACAAGAGAAACACTATCATCAGTGCTTCTCTGCTGTTCACAGGGTTTTCAATGGCAGATTGATTTTTGGGAGTAGATTGCCAGGTCCGTCTCCCAAGCCTATAGTACCTGGTGTTCCCAGGCGGTCTCCCATCCAAGTACTAACCAGGCCCGACCCTGCTTAGCTTCTGAGATCTGACGGGATCGGATGCCACAGGGCTATGGCTGCAGGCCTAACAGTTGATGTTGTTGTTGTTGTTAGGTGTCATCGAATCAGTATCCAACTCATAGCGACCCTCTGTACAACAGGGGCAACACTATTGTCAGTGCTTCTCTGCTGTTCATAGGTTTTTCAAATGCAGATTGATTTTTGGGAGTGGGTTGCCAGGTCCATCTCCCAAGCCTACAGTACCTGGTGTTCCCAGGTGGTCTCCCATCCAGGTACTAACCGGGCCCGACCCTGCTTAGCTTCCGAGATCTGATGGGATCGGATGCCACAGGGCTACAGCCACCACAGCTACAGCTACAGATGGGATCGGACACCACAGGGATATTGCTGCAGGCCTAACAGTTGATTTTGTTGTTGCTGACATTGCTTAATTCAGACAGAAGAAAGTTCACCATAGGTCCATGTGGTTGGAAAAGTTTTTTCTTCTTTCCAGAATTTTTTCCACTTTCTCTTGCCAGCAGGAGTCGCCTGGCAGCTTCCTCTGTTGAAGAATGAGGAGAGTTGCTAGGTGGAAAAGTGTCTCATATCCCAGGTGTTGTTGTTAGGTGCCATCGAGTTGGAATCCGACTCATAGCGACCCTCTGTACAACAGGGGAAACACTATTGTCAGTGCTTCTCTGCTGTTCACAGGGTTTTCAATGGCAGATTGATTTTTGGGAGTGGGTTGCCAGGTCTGTCTCCCAAGCCTACAGTACCTGGTGTTCCCAGGCGGTCTCCCATCCAAGTACTAACCAGGCCTGACCCTGCTTAGCTTCTGAGATCTGACGGGATCGGATGCCACAGGGCTATGGTGCAGGCCTAACAGTTGCTAGACATTGCTTAATTCAGGCAGAAGAAAGTTCACCATAGGTCCATGTGGTTGAAAAAGTTTTTCCTTCTTTCCAGAATTTTTTTCCCTTTCCCTTGCCAACAGGAGTCACCTGGCGGCTTCTTCTGTTGAAGAATGAGGAGAGTTGCTAAGTGGAAAAGTGTCTCATATCCCAGGTAGTATTTTCCTAAGCACAGAGGCAGAAACCCTACCAAATATCCCCTCTCTATTGTGATTTTCACACACATCTTACAGATTCCTCTTTTATTTCTTCAAAGCATCTTTGAAGCTAGTGGAATTGGGAAGAAATGCAGGAGGCTGTCAGGACAAAGTCGCCCTGCACACGTGTGTGAAAGCTAATTCTGGCTGCTCTCTGGCAGGCTGTGTGGAGGGTACTCTGTTTCTCCTGCTTCCTGGAGGTGACGACTTTCTGGAAGGCTGAGTGTGAATGAAGAAGATTCACGTTTCATAGGTTTTTCTCAGCCACCTGGCCGTCTCCTCATTTCAGACATGGTTTATGAATCGCAAGGTGGCCGCGCGCCCAGGTTTTTCTGAAACCGTCACGGTTGGCCGTACTGGACTGGAGTGATGGGTAATGGTGTGATTTTCACCCTCATGAGTGTCCTGGCTTAGATCATGTGATTACCCTAACAGTAGTTGGCCCATTGGTGTTTTGGGGATATGGTCACGCCATTCTAAAGAGTATCTATACCCTCAGTGACCTACACGGTAACAGTTTAAAAGCAAGTCTCCAATAGCAGCTAATTTGATTCTTCTCCATCAGTGCCATCATAAAGGCACATTGAATAACCTGTCCAAAATAGAACTTCTGTCACTGGAACCACATGTTGACCCATTTCTTATGATCCACAGCCACATTTGTAACTTGCTGGTGTAGACTATCACCTCATGTCTGTCAGCTTGTTGTACTGTGGGGGCTTCCATGTCACTGTGATACTGAATGCCACCAGTATTTCAGACACCAGCAGAGTCACCTATGGTGGACAGGTTTCAGCTGAGCTTCCAGATTAAGACAGACTAGGGAGAAGGACCCAGCAGCCAACTTGCAAAACAATTACCCTTTGAAAACCCTATGAATAGCAAAGAAACATTGTCAAATAGGGTACTAGAAAATGAGCCCCCAGTCTGGAAGGCATTCAAGAGATGACTGGGGCAGAGTTGCCTCCTCAAAGTAGGCATGGGAATGATGATGGGAATGGAGTGAAGCTCCTGGGACTTCCATTTGCTGATGTGGCATGACTCAAAATGAGAAGAAACACAGTGGCTGCAACAGTGGGCTCAAACAAAAACATCACATTGGGTAATGTTTTGTTCTGATGTAAGTAGAGTCTCTATGAGTTGGATCCAACTCAACAGCACCTGACAACAGTGTAGACTATGGAAATTGAATCTGTGGCCACAGATAAAGTTAAATAACTTGCGTAGATCCTTGTTAACCTTACTCTGGTCTATTGTCCAACCCAGACATACATTTCTGTAAGAAAAAAGTCCTTCTCTTCCCATCCATACAAATGCCTTCCAAAACCATGTCTACTTCTAGGTCAGTGTTGACATCCTGTCTTGTCTTTTCTATCCACTTTTCAACTCCATTTCCTAAACCACTGCCTTTTCTTCAACTTTGATTCCCCAAGAGATGATTTTGGAACACAGTTTCACTGGCTTTCTGAAGGAGATAAAAATGGTCGATCTGATTAGGCAAATCCATGTCTTAAGATGATGTATTGAATCTCATCCTTGAACGCTTTAGCAGAGAAAGATATCCATCCTATGAAGCTTTCTGTCTCTAAAGACCACAAACCACCTCCTATTTGTCTAGATGGTGTTTTCTCCTGTGTTGTATTGTTCCACCTTGTGTCTCCCCAGCTCTTTGGGGGGTTGTTTGGTCAGGAGGTGCTATGTATAGTAAGTCGCCATGTGCATTTATGTTCCCACATAAATAATGAACAATTCTGCATTCACAGACACTTGGATAGCCTCGGTGATAATATATATCCCTTATTTTAGAGCAAAAATGTACATGAGAGTTTTATCTTGCTTCAGCAGATAAGACATATCCGTTTGACACATGATCTTTTTTCTTCTTTGAAACCATAGTGTAGCAGTTCATGAGATGGTTCATAAAATATGCCAGTTGCTTAGAATGCAGAAAAGTATACCATTCACCACACTCAATCCCAGAAACCATCTTGTTTTCTCTTCCCAGTTAACCCCCCAAGCTTGGGATTTGTAGATTAAATAATTAAAAGTTTTTTTCCTATTTCTTGTCTCTGCCTTTCCAGTTTGATATGCAATAAATAGCATGTCAGAAGCATATGCTTAGAGTTAGTCAGGAGTTAGAAGTAAGGCTTACCACTGCCCACCTGTGTGACCTCAGGAAAATTACCTAATATATCCGGGCCTCCTTTGCCTTATATACTGAATGTGGATGGTGCTAGTGATCAAACCTAGGGCCGTGCATATGCTAGTGCAACACTCTGTAGCATTGGCTACCGGAGGCTCCCAGCTGCAGTTCGTGGAGATTCCATCCCTCGCAGCCTCCTGTCCACAGGCAGTGGGAGATTGTTGCCACCTCCCCGCCAAGTAACTTCCCAATGACATGTAGCCAAATGTGACGGATGCAGCAGTGTGGAAGCCTCGCCCCTTCAGGGCCCCACGAATGTTAATTCTGAAGCAAATCAGACCGATAGAACTGTGGCCCTGGTTAATCATGAGGGTGTCAATAAGAGGGCTGTGGGGCTCGGGCTGGGATCAATGCCCACGGAGAGACAAAATCAAGACCTTTCTGTAGGCCACAGAAAGGCCCCCTTTGGCCTGACTCTTCAGACTGATGTCATGACCTGGGACAGCTACGTTGCCCCTTTTCGGTGCTTCGTTCACATTTGGAAAATAAAGGTCACATGTTAGTGTTTCATTGTTGGTTATTGGACTTACCCAGGCTTACCACCTCACAGTATTAAAGTGAATTTCTTATGAATGTTTCATAATTATTGACATTTGGCTAAGGAAAAGAATGTTAGCAAAATGCAGCCTTAAAATCATAAGGTCAGGGTGGCAGTGTGTTAGATGTATCATGGACACAGGCACGGGCGAGCGTATGTGTGGGAAACTGTTTCCAGAATGGTTGGGATATAAGGTTCTGTCTGATAAGATAGGAAGAAAGAGGGCAGAATCAATCTTCCAAAGACTATAAAATCTATCAAAACTAAAATAAATATATTTTCCCCTATGATTCCCTATGGTATCAGAATTTTACAGACGTTCAATTTGGAAATTATGAACATCTGTTAACATTAGAAATATGTAGTAAAAAGATTTCAATAATAGAGATTGTTTGCTGGATGTAGCAGAGTGTTATAACAAAGAGCTTGGGCTCAGTGCATGAACTGAGTTGAGATGATTAGTTTGTATGAATGGCCAGAAGCTTCCAGAAATGGATCCTGTCACCAGACACAATGGATCCTGTGTGTGTGGTTGGTGCTGAATATGTTGTCATCATTGTTAGGTGCTGAAGAGTCAGGTCCAACTCACAGGGATCCTGTGTACAACAGAACGGTATACTTCTGGACACTGCCATGCCTGGCACTGTGTCAATTCTTCTCTGCTGTTTATAGGGTCTTTTATGGCTGTTTGTTTCAAGAAGGGGCTGCCAGGTCCAGAGACCACTTGTTCTAATTCCTCTACTGTATTTCTCAGATGGGGAAACTAAGGACTGAGAGATGAAGTGGGCAAAACTATACTTAAAAAAAAAAAGCTGCTTTCCCAGTGTCCTCCAGACAGAAAGGCTCCAGGTGGCTCTTGCCAAGTCCTCCTGTCCCGGCCTGGCTGGGAGTGAGCCAATGTCTCAGCACAGGCAGGAGCTGTGTGAAGGGCAGGCCTTCCCCATGCTCTGTCTGCTGGGGGGCAGGTTATTCCGTAGTGCCTTGGCCCAGGTGAGTGGGACTTGAACAATGACATGAGCCACGGGCTACCGCTGTCCTCACCTGACCCTGCTCTTCGGGCTGCATCTTGATGTTCCGGGACCCCCTCACCATCCCTGGCCCTGAGAGAAGTCATCTGCCAAGCAGAGATGGACATTACAGGGGCAGAAAGAGCCGCGGGTGTGTGGCCCATGCTGTGAGCACTCGTGGGTTGGGTCAGCATCAATGTTAGACTTTCTCCTCCTGTCATAAAAGTCCAGGGGAAACTAATGTCCTAGAGTTAAGGCAGGGTGGAGGGGTTCCAAGTGTGGATTTTTATTGGTCCACTGATGAGGAGAATGGATATCTTAGAGTGACTGTCTATTGTTAGGTGCTGTCAAACCAGGTGTGACTCATAATGGCCCGATGTACAATGAAAGGAAGTGTCCCTCCACTCTGTGCCATGTCTGGCACTATGCCAGTGCTTCTCTGCTATTCACAGGGTTTTCAGTGGCTGATTGTTTTGGGAGTGGGCTGCCAGGTCCTTCTCCCACGCCTACAGCACCCTGTATTCCCAGGCAGTCTCCCATCCAGGGCTACCCGGGCACTACCCTGCTTAGCTTCTGAGATCAGATGGGATCAGACTCTGGGATGGTATGGCTGTGGACGGAGTTACTCTGTATGGATACCAAACTCACTACCTGCAGGAAGCTGGTGGGGAAACACAGGATTCTGGGGGCAGGTCCTGAGCAGAGGCGGGGGCTGGAGCTGTGCCTGCCGCACGGCTCCCTTGCCCATGACCACAGGTGCCACTTTGGATCCGCTCACTCCCAGCCCGTATCCGTGGTCAAAACGTTCTGAGGTGTTTAGAGCCCATGGAGACAGAGATAAGCCAGGCAAGCGGACACAGAGTGAGGTGGGGGGCATGGGTCTGAGGTGGTTCTCGTGTGGATGGAGTCCTACACGTGGGGTCCCTCGTTAGTGCTTGTTATCAGGGTTCTACAGGTGGAGCCCGTGTAGCAGGACAGCCGCACTAGCCACAGAAGGCTGGCTGGTCAGTGCTAGTAAAACCTGCATGTCACAGAAGAGTCACGGTAACCAGAAAACAAATAATCCCCACCCAGAGACCCTGCCATCCCCACTGACAGCAGCTTCACTAAAAACAAACACAGAAATAAAAAGCAAAACAATATGTTTTCCCTGTGCCATTCTCTCTCGGGAGTTCTAAGCAGCTGGAGGAGATGGAGAATAGATTGTACTGATGACACAATAATGGCCCGTGACATTTTCAGGAGGGTGGACTGTTCACTGAGAACACACGCTAACAGTTTATGGTGATCCAGTGGACTTCTTTTTAATCCTAGCGGCAGAGATTTTTTTAAAAATTACTCTGTGTGCTTCCTAAGCTCTGGAGTAATGTCACTGATTACTTATGGTTATCACTACCTAGGACGATTATTGTTATCGCAGTTGGTATTCAGACAGGTGACAGGTAACACCCATGATGCCTTTTCCACAAAATCTGTACAAGGTTGCTTCATCACCAGGCTCCTGACCGAGGTCAAGTCAAGGGCGTGAACCTGCTGCCTCTCTGTAGCTATCTACTGTGGCTTCTATTTGGGGATCTTTGAAGTAAGAGCTTTGATCTTGCGATGTTGGCATTAAAGCTATATTCTGATGGAGAGAAAGGGGCCGAAAATTTCAGCGTTATAGCACTTGGCCCTGGGGTGGGGAATGAGGCCGAGATGTCTCTGGCCTCTGCTTATTAATCAGCTGCAGTTCTTAACCTTTTCCTCTCTCCTCCTATATGCATGATGGTTGACAGCCACGTGAACTGCGCATCACCATGCGTATTCTGAATTTTTACGAAGGCTCACAAAATGTTGCACATAAGTAAAGCAAATAACATTGCAGTTTTACGGTATTCATAAAATGTATTTTATAAGCATGTAAATAATGAATCAGACTTTTAGAGATCTCAAAACTTCTCCTTTTAGAAAGAAAATATGGCTTACTCAATTTTGGAAAAATGATCGAACTTATAAAAAGAGACTTGACGCTTCTAGATTGTCACTCCATCAGCAATATTAACATGCTAGAAAGCGTGTACTGTTGAAGAATAAGCACAAATGAAAGTTACTTCCTGCCAAAAATAACATGCAGATTTATAGATTTCCAACATACTCTTATTGCTATGAATACCTTTTCTGATATCATGTGCCTGATCATCTTGTCTGGCTTTGCCTTTGCAGTGACGGTTGGGAGGTGACTAGTCCGTACATTTATGGCATCCTTCTTACTCACGTGCACTCAGGGTATGGCTGTACCTAGCGGTTACGTTTTTGACTGATTGGTATATTTTTACTTGTTGTTGTTGTTAGGTGCTGTCGAGTCGTGTCTGACTCATAATGACCCTCGTAGAGTTTCAAATGGCAGATTGTTTCGGGATTGCCCTGGGAATGGATTGCCACATCCTTCTCCCATTTTTGTGGTGCTGGGAATTGAACTCAGGACCTCAGAGACTACAGAGCGGCACTCTACCAACTGAGCTAAATCCCAGCCCGCATATTTTTACTTAGGTCAACTAAAAAACATCAATGAGAATTAACTATAAAATCGCAACTCAGAGGCACCACAAACATGCACAATTCCTAAAGAAGTTTTCAATGAGATTAAATCCTTTTGCTTTTATTATAAAAGTAGTTCATATGCATTACATATCCAAACACAATGTATATAATATAGACAACTGACTTCTCCCCTATATAATCACAGTGTACAAATACAACACCATCAACAAGTTGGAGACTCTGATTTCATATGTGTGTATGCATACGTGTATATATATAAATTGTTTAATACACAGATGCTCTTGAGTCATGATGGGATTTCATCCTGATAAACCCATTGGCATTTGGAAATATCACAAGTCAAAACCACACTGGTTCCACCTAAGCTAAGGAACATTATAAAATATATTTTATAAACATGTGACTAATGAATCAGCTTAGCAACACAGCAACTGTAGAGTGCCTGTTGTATCCTCTTGTGACATTGTGGCTGACTGGGGGCTGCCTCTTGCTGCCACTGCTCACATCTAAGAGAGGGACACACTGCATATTGCTAGCCATGGAAAAGAGAAAATCTCAGAATTTAAAGTAGTAGTGTGTATTGCTTTTGCACCAGGCTGGTTGCTGCTCACCATTTTGTCTCTAGGGCTTAGCATGACTCCTGGAATATATAAAATTTGTTTCTCCTTCCTGTCTTTATTTTTTGAGAGCAGGTCTTGCTGTGTTGCCCAGGCTGGCTTCAAATTCCTGGGCTCAAGCACTCCCCTGCCTCAGCCTGTGGAACAGCTGTGACTGTGGGCGTGCACTGCCACATGGGGCTGGAATGTATAAATATTTATAATGAGTGAATGCATGGAATGATGGTGTGATGTAGGTCAGAGCAACCAAGCATGGGCCCCGGGTGAAGCCACATAGCACAGCGGGAAGTGCCTGGTGGAGCAAAGCCTTCTTGGCTGAGAGGTTCCACAAAACCTCTCAAGTGCACACCCGCAATGACCTAAACACCTCCCACTAAGCCCCGCCTCTTAAAGTTCCACCAACTCCCAATAATGCCAAACTGGGGAGCAAGCCTTTTACACATGGGCCTTTTAGGGAGACATTCCTGACCCAACCTCCAGGAGAGTTTGTGAATTATTTATTTACATATTTTGCTTTTATTTCTATCCAAGTGTTTAGTTTTTGCCTTCTTTAATTTAGAGCTTTATGTATATTAAAGAACTTAACATATGTATATTAAAGAGTTTCCCTACTCTCATTGGTTGATGCGATTCAATTTGTTTGTATATCTGAAAATAACTTCATTTTTAAATAAAAGTTATTTCTATACCTTTTAAAATGCATATTGCATTCACATAGTTCAAAAAATTTAAAAAAGCAAAATTTCAAAGTGAAAAAGCTTTCTCTTATTTACCCCCATAATAATCCATTTAGTTCCTGTGCCTTCCAACTGGCAGGTACTACTATTATTAGTGCTTTAATGTGGTTTTCCAGAGGGTTTTTTTTTTGTGTGTGTGTGTGTGTGTGTATATAAGCAAATAAAAACATAGTATCTATTTTCCTTCCTTTTATATACACAAAAAGTAGGAAATTATACACATGTTCTGACCTCTTTTTTTAAAAATATAATTTATATATTTTGGAATTCTTTCTATACCAGTACTTAGAGAACTTTATTGTCTCATTAAGACTCTACAGAGTTTTGATAAGAAACCTTTTCACCTTTTAAAATTATAAAAATTTTTCATATTTCTTACATTCGATAGTTTTAATTTTTACATGGATACATTTAATCAGCTTGGAAAATATTTTCATGAGGCTTGAATCTATTTTTATTTCAAGTGAGGAAGCAGTTGTCCCAAAAGAGTTTATAGAATAATCCATCTTTTTCCTATTTATTTGAAATGCCATGTTCCCCGGTAATAAATTCTTATAAACATCCATGTCTGTTTCCCAAACCGAAAGTCTCTATTCTGCTTCACTGATTGATTTGTCTGGGCCAGAACAGCACTATACTGTTTTAATTTCTTCAGTCTCTTATGCATTTTGTTCTCTGATAAGGAAAACAACCGGGAGAAGGGCCTGGCAATCCACTCCCAAGGCAATCCCGAAACAGTCAGCCATTGAAAACCCTATGAGGGTCGCTATGAGTTGGATACCGACTCTACGGCACCTAACAACAACAACAACAAGGAAAATAACCTTCCTTCTTAATTATTTTCAAAACTTCTTCATTATTTTCTTATCTTTTATTTTATGGGTGAACTTTCTAACTAATTAGTCAAGTTCAAAGATCTCACACCAAAAAGTTGGAGTTGCGTTAACCTCATAGATAACGCTGTGGATTGCTGTCTTCCAACACTGGCTTTCCATTTGGAGCAGAAAAAGTCTCTATGAATTAAGATTTTCTCTGACTTTCAGTTGAGTTATGTCATTTCTCCCCCCCCCATAGGTCTTTTAAGTTTCTTGTTAATTTTATATATGTTATGCATTATTTCTATTAAGAATGATGCCTCTCTCTCTCCTTATTATATTCCTTGCTGATTATTTGAGGAATAGTTTGCTACTGATTTTTATAAACTTACATATTCTTGTTGTTTTAGCTTTTAATATAGAAAATTTCAAAGTATACAGAACTAAAGAAAGCACGCGATAAATCCTGTGTCCCGACCCAGCCATCACCCCCAGCCAGTCCTATACTGTCCACACCCTGTCTGTGTCCCCAGCCAATTCTGGGTTACTTTGAAATCATTACTAGACATCATACTTCCTTGTACATTTCTTAAAGATGCAGGCTCTTTCTTAAAAAGCATCGCCACAATACCATTAGCCCATCTAAGTAACAGTAAGAATAAACCCTCAATATCTAGGGTTTATATTTCCCCAGCTGTCTTTAAATTATTCCTAGTAGTTCTTCTGAATATGATATAAATTAAATTCATACATGATAAGTATTTGATGTGTTGTAAATATCTTTTAATTCTTGTTTAAGAATTCAGATTTTTCCGCTAGTGCCCCCCATGCTCTTCTTTTTTCCGTTTGAAGCCAGTGGGGCGATTTCACACATTTGCCTGAACTTGTGCCTCTTCCCTCCTGTTTTCAAGGCCTCTCTAGTCGTTTTTGTTGGCTGGCTGTAGCTCCTTCTGGGATTTCCGGGAAGGGCTTGTGAAACAGTTCCCTGAGTCCTTGCTCACGTTGGCGTCTCTGAACGCTGCACGTTTGCAGGTCGCTTTGGCTGAACGTGAAGGTCTTGGCGGGTGTGGTTGTGGGGATCTTTCATCTTCAGGGCTGGCTGATGCCCTGTTATCTCCCTTTGCTTCCCTCTGGACGGCTGCCGAACTCCACAAGGACCTTGTGTGGTTGGTGCCGCTCCTACTTAAAGATCTTGGAAATGCCATCACCACTCGTTTTGCTGTAGATGTTATCTACAGGATTTCGAAGATCCTGTTTTCTGTCGTATGGAGCAGGAGATTCAGGAAGTATAAAAAAAGTCCATAATTGTCTCTTAACTAAACAACTTACATCAACAATTGCTTACCATTGCTTATCACAGTTTTGACTCAGTAGTTATTTCTTCACTATCACCCCTCCCTTCCTCCTCCTCCTCCTCCTCCACCACCACCACCACCACCACCACCACCACTACTACTACTACGACTACCTCCTCTTCTTCCTCCCCCTCTTCCCTCCTCCTCCTCCTCCTCCTCCTCTTCTTCCTCCTCTTCTTCTT
>VMDO01003857.1:0-57054 GCA_007922755.1 Pedetes capensis
CAGCTGTAGCCCTGTGGCATCCGATCCCGTCAGATCTTGGAAGCTAAGCAGGGTCAGGCCTGGTTAGTACCTGGATGGGAGACCGCCTGGGAACACCAGAAGCTGTAGGCTTGGGAGAAGGACCTGGCAACCCCCTCCCAAAAATCAATCTGCCATTGAAAACCCTATGAACAGCAGAGAAGCACTGACAATAGTGTTTTCCCTGTTGTACAGAGGGTCGCTATGAGTTGGATACCGACTCGACGGCACCTAACAACAACAACAACAACATCTGTATCATCACCTGCAGCTGTAGCCCTGTGGCATCCGATCCCATCAAATCTTGGAAGCTAAGCAGGGTTGGGCCTGGTTAGTACTTGGATGGGAGACCTCCTGGGAACACCAGGTCCTGTAGGCTTGGGAGAAGGACCTGGCAGCCCACTCCCAAAAATCAATCTGCCATTGAAAACCCTGTGAACAGCAGAGAAGCACTGACAGTAGTGTTTCGCCTGTTGTATGCATGGTTGCTATGAGTCAGATACCGACTCAATGGCACCTAAGAACAATAATAACATACGTATCATCAGGGGCTGGGATTTAGCTCAGTTGGTAGAGCGCTGCTCTGTAGTCTCTGAAGTCCAAGTTCGATTCTTAGCATTGCAAAAATGGGAGAAGGATGTGGCAATCCACTCCCAAGGCAATCCCAAAACAGTCAGCCATTGAAAACCCTATGCGTATCGCTATGAGTCAGACATAACTCGACAGCACCTAACAACAACAACAACATTTGTATCATCTTGTGTAGTTGGGAAAAGATGAACATTGGAATCTCAAAGAAAGCTGGCGGCAAGTGCAATTCTTCTTATAGCCATAAACTTCCCTGTGCAGCGATTTGAAGACAATAATATTTCCCCCCGGAGTGACTACAGGAATTATGTGAAATAAACTTAAAACTCCTGATAGCATTGTACTTCATCAGTTATTTTGTTTCTACTAACTTTGCCCAATTTGCATCTTTCTATTGATCAGGAATCTCTCCATTTCCCCAGGAGCAGATTTCAATGGTAGACAATTATGTTTTCAAGGGAATCCTTCCTGCCACCCAGTCAGTCTGTATTTTTACAGTTTGTCACTGCCCTATCACAACTTTTAAACATTCAGAATGACCAGCTCATCAAAGTCAAGTCTTTGAACTAGGTCATCAACTATAGGGTCCAAAAGAGACATTGAACTTGAGTCTCCCCCAGATTTCTATTTTCCTAGAGACCATTGTCCTTGAATAATTCATCCTATCTGGGTAGAAATCCTTTTCTCTGGAACTTTATGCAAAATGAGGACAGCACTAAGTGTGTAACTAGATAACTATGTCTTACAATAATGGAGGGTTATTTTGATTGCCCTTCGTGATTACTGAGAAATAGACTATGTCCATAATGGGAAAAATTTCATAGTTTTTTGAAGTAACTAGAACAGACCAAACTGTCTCCTGTAGCCATTTTGGAAACTCTCTAAGGTTTATCTCAAACCTTGAAGGCAGGAGGGTCAATGTGGGCTTTAATCTAAGGAGTGGTCTACTTCCTTCTCTGTGTGCTTGCAGTAATTATCTTTGTTAAGATTGCTACGAGGCAGACATATTTGACATGTTTCAAGGTGGAAGTGTTTGAGCAAGTGCCTTAAGTCTTGCACCTTTCAGATCAGTCAGTGAATTTTAGGGAAAACATGCATTACAGAGGTAATTTTATACTTGCCATTCTTAATAATCTTTAACAGTGTAAAGCCACATTTATTTTTACTTTCATATCAGCAGATAAACTATGGGGAATACTAAGTAGTTAGACTTACCATTATTATTGCAATCCATCTGATTCTTTCTCCAGTAAATGAATCTTTAATTAGTTAAGTTACCACTGTGCTCATGCTTTCACAGTGGA
Source organism: Pedetes capensis (assembly GCA_007922755.1). NCBI lineage: Eukaryota > Metazoa > Chordata > Mammalia > Rodentia > Pedetidae > Pedetes > Pedetes capensis. The sequence goes on from VMDO01003857.1 coordinate 1,911, forward strand.
GCTCTTCAGTACAAAGTTCTTGAAATTTAAAATAAGCAATAATCTCTGATTTCCTCTTATCTCTCTGTGGTATAATAGAGGTGCACCTTGCTTGATGCACAAATTACTTTGGGGCATGATGATTCACAAAAGTCAAGCATTCAACTTTCTAAATATCAGCCTGGTCAAGACCAAGGGATGGATGTGAATGTGATACCATGGAGCATTTTGATTTTAGTGGTAGCAAATTCTGGGGTGCTTTCCTGATTTGTCCTCTGTAGTGCAAAATCTGCATCTAGATTCTATGCACAGGAGAGCTATAAATATACAGAAATGAGCTTAGAATGGGCATGGCAGATTTAAGGTCATGTGTGTTTACACAACTCGCTGGGATTTGGCTCCATTGGTAGAGCACTGCTCCACACTCTCAGAGGACTTGGGCTGGATCCTCAGTGCCACAGTAAATAAATAAATAAATAAATAAATAAATAAATAAAATGAAAAAAAAATAAAGAAGGAGAAGGATATGGCAACCTGACTCTACAGTACCTAACAACAACAACAAGAACAACAACAGTGTGTTTACACAGTGCTCCCTAGAGACAGAATCTCATGACCAGGCATTGATTCAGTCATTATAGGCAGAAGATTTTGTTTCCTTAATATAGGAGAATGAACAAGAAAAGGGCATTATTAAAGAATGTCTTGGTTTGTCTGAGAAGGGAAATTAATCAAAAGTACAGAGTTGTGAGAGTGGCAAATAGGAGAGGGGCCAGCAACCCCACAGCGAGAGCACCCAGTTAGTGAGGTTCTCACATCAGCCCTCCACAAAACTCAGGGTCTCTCTTCTTCTCAAAGAGAGAAAAGATTATAATGATCACGGTGAATGTCAAATATTAATAAGAATTGTATTATAAATGGGTAAAACGGTAACAAGGGTGGTATCTAATGTGGTTAAGGTTTAGAGATAAACAGTTAAATTTCCTCAGAAAAAAATCTAGTCAGTGGAAGACGCTGAATTTAAAATGTAGGAATATTAACATCTGACTCCTGAAATGATCTTCACTGGGGTCTGACAACCAGGTCAGGAATAATCTAGAGTGTCAGAACCTTCAATGTCCAGAAGCCTGCACAGCACCTTGATGCTCATGCTGCTTAGAAACAATATCTAAGAGTCAGGCTCTAAAGTCAGCAAAGGGGAAGGTGTGCACAGCAGGTCACTGCTCCAGGACATTGGAAATTAATGGAAAGATAGATAGATGCACACAGATGACAATCACAGGACATTAAGTCTCTGAATCTTCTGAATTCTAAAACTTACTTTTCATATTGTAAATATCCTTTCAGTTTGTTCAGAATACATTTTCAAATAAAGAAGAAAGAATAGACCATCGTGATATATTTGTGCACACCTGATCTGTCCTGAGACTCTTGTAAAGGGGTGTGTGTGTGTGTGTGTATGTGTGTGTGTACACAGAGGGTGCCAAAAATGCATACCCATTTTAAGAAAGGGAAAAAAAACTGTGTTAAAATTGTAATACTAAATATATACAGAGAACCAAAGATCAATACAGGTCATGTTTGACTTCTGCAATTACAAGAGGTGCTCTACCTGGCTACCACAGCAGAAGAAGCAGGACTTGCTGCTGTACCAGGCCTCCAGGTTCTTCCCTTGTGCACATCACACACGAGTCACAAACTTGTCAAGAATGTGTGCAGTTTTTAGGCTAGTTGGAGTTTCCCTTATGTACTCATGCCTTCATAGTTGTGCTTCCACAATGTTCTTGAATTTCAACCACCACCTCAAAGTGGTTTTGAGCTCCTCAAAGGACAGCCTTGTTTCTGCCCTTGCCTTTGACTGCCCTGCCTGTTGCTGGTGACACTATCACTCATTTGATTAATGCCATCCTTTGAGTGAACATCATACAGGCATTGCTGCCACAATTCAACTCAACTCTGGAAAGTAATACATAGAAAATTTTATTGTTGTTGTTAGGTGCTGTGGAGTCAGGTCCAATTGATAGTGACCCCCATAGGGTTTTCAATGGCTGATTGTTTTTGGATTACGTTGGGAGGAGATAACCTCCCTTAAAATATGTATGCAGTTTTTGGCCCCCTGGTATACATGTATAATGTATGCATATATATATACTCTCCTAAAGGTATATATACGTTTATATGTATAAATTTGTCTGCAGCCATAGCACCCTAATAACCTATCCCACCTGATCTTGGAAGCTAAGCAGGGTTGGCCTGGATAGTTCTTGGATGGGGATTGCCTGGAATATCAGGTGCTGGAGGCTAGGGAGAAGGACCTGGCAATCTGCCATTGAAAAGCCTATGAATAGCAGAGAAGAACGGATGATAGTGCCCAACATGGCACAGTCCCAGACATGGCAGGGTGTCAGGGAGTGTTTCATTCTGTTGTACATAGGGTCGATATGAGTCAGACCTGACTCGATGGTACCTAACAACAACAAAAACAACAACACATGTATATACCTTTACATAAATTTTTTTTCTGGTAATCATCACTATTGTTTATGTCTATGCTTTCCCTAGTGGAGTTGAATAACACTTTCCTTGTATAACCTTTTAATAAGAACATAGCAAATAAAATATTCAACAACAGCAAATGCATAGCTGCCATAAAGATAATGAATTGAATTTATGTCTTGAGTTCACACTTGAAGTGACTTAAACATAAAAACAGGGAAGAATTGTGTATTTATACATGTTCATTTGATACAGGCTGATAAAATGCAGAATTGGTGTCATGCTGTTTCAGCATGGTGATCTGAAGTGTCGCCTTCAGATGTTGGATGGTTCGAGGAGAGTGGCTTGCCTAAGACACAGACTCACAGACTGGATAAGGGCCTGTCCTGGTCCACAGATTCAGCTGAAGACATAGGGGCCTGCTTCTTGTCCAGTAAGTGCCCTCTGCATGCTGCAAAATTTGTCCACCCAAAAGACAAATATCCTTGTGAGGACGGCATATGATTTTAACTTGATTTTTCTTTCCTTCAAACAGATAAACTAGTGAGATAGCAAAAAATGTTTCCAACCTAGATGCCAATTAGGTTATTTCCAATAGTTAATATTAGGAATGGAGAATGCACAGGACTATGTCTCTTCCATGTGATGTGAGAACAAACGCCACTCAGTGGAAAACTAACTTTGATAGGCATAAAGGAGGCAGGAGGAAATAAACCACCCAAAAAACAATCTGGGCATGCTGGGGAAAACAGAGCAGAGGAGAAGTAGGTTGAAAAGATCTGCTTGCACATGTGTGCAAGAAGGTACTGCAGAAAGAAATTTAACAGACAGCCAGCACAGAAGAAACATTCCTTATATAGGGTTGAATAATAGCTGATATTTCTAAAATAGGGATAATGACTGAAATATGTACTTTGTTTCTCTAAATCTATAAGTAAAAGCTAGAAAACTCAGTTTAATAAAAAGATACTTGGACAGAAGTTCCAAAAAAAGGAAAATGCAAATAAATAAAGGTATATGAATAAATTTGGTCTTTTCCCTTCCTCCCTCCCTCCCTCCATTCCTTTTTTTGCTCCCTTCCATTCCCCTTTCTCTCTTTTCTGTCTTATTTGTCCTTTTCTTCTTTTTTGTTCACTAAGCATGAGAAAAAACTGAATTCATACAATGAGATGCTACATTATTGCAATCAGATGGTTGAGAATGGAAAGAGCAGCAAGCCAGGGTCTGCAAAGGCAAAGGCACAGAACAGGTGTTCAATGCTGGTGGCAGAGAAACTGAGTATAGACATTCTAGAGCACATTATGTTAATTAGGCTCATAACCTCTGGCCCAAGATTTTCTTTTCGGCAAATAAATCCCAACTATGCAAAGGAAGTTCACACAGGAGCCTGAAAAAAGGTATTTATTAAAGAATTGTTTCTGTCCATAGAGAAGTGGAAGCAACTGAAAGACAGGATAATTAACCTATTATAGTTACAGGGAAAGTTGTGTGATATCATGTAGCATTCAGAAGCAATAGTCTAAATTTAGGTGATACTACATTGATACTGGGGCTGGGATTTAGTTCAGTTGGTAGAGTGCCGCTCTGTAGTCTCTGAGGTCCTGGGTTCAATTCTCAGCACCACAAAAATGGGAAAATGGCATGATAATCCACTCCCAAGGCAATCCCAGAACAATTAGCCATTGAAAATCGGAGGAGGGTCACTATGAGTCAGACATGACTTGAAGGCACCTAATAACAACATTAATACTTCTTAAACACAATGAGCAATGAAAAAGTAGAGAAAGTTCAGGAAAGTTGTACAGAGTGGTACACGGAAGTGCAGGAGGAGCGAGGCATATGATAAGGTCAACCTTATGCATCTGAAGGGACAAAGAGGAAGAACAAGTATTAAACTCATAAATACCGTACTATAAATAAGCACACCATCCTGATTATTAGGGCTTTATTATATTCCTTATAAGACACACAGGCTAGTAAGAAACTTCATCTTTATTATGTAGAGTTTCAATCACCACTCAGCCAGGGTAATTAAAGCAGCAGGGGCTGCACTTCACACACCAGCGGCTTTTCTCTTCTCCCACACTGACCCATTATGCTGACCCAGTTACTCACTGCCTCTGGGCCTGCTGCACCTGCTGCACCTGCTGCTCTGAACCTTCTGGTTGGATGCCTCTGATTCAGACTCCCCAAAAGAGAGAACCCAGTGGACCTGACCTACCACCTGAACTTTCTGTGCCCATGTCGACCAGCATTCCCTCCTCTGGCTGTCCTAGACCTTGCATTCAGTGGGCGCATCCAGAGATCCAGCATCAGTTTCCAGGTGTAATGTGGCTGCCTTGGTGGGATGCTTGGTCATCACTGCACAGTCTGTGGTCAATGTGGCAAGACGGTGGTACAGGCAGTGGGAAAATTGTACCTAGGATTTGCATATCACTTCTGGGTGACAGGGGTCTTGTGCTTATTAAAAGCCAATTTTGTAACTTAGAAAGGTTACCCATGCTGGTAATTCAGGGTGAAGTGGTTAAAGATAAAAGAAATTTGACAAATCCTTACTTGGTTTCCCTGTAAACTAGGAGGATTTCACTCTGGACAGGAATGCTGCCAACACCACCAATGCTCTCTCATGAAGAATTATGAAAACTCAGGAGCCCATGCTCACTCAACATCCTCCAACTTGCTCTACATTGATCTGCTTTGCCAAGATTGCACTCTTCCCATTATGGGAATGTGCAGTAGTGCACGTCAAATATTTACATCATCGTGTTGCCTTTATTAAATCTTCTCTTTCGTCTTCAGGGGGCTGCACAGCACCAGGCACATACATCAACATTAACTCTGATGAGGCCTTAGGAGGTTGTAGACACTCATAGGGGCATGGAATCCCCTCCTTTAAACATCAGTGTACCATCTAAACTAACAACATGGTGTGTAAATGTATAAACATAAATATGTTCTTCAGAGCATCATTTATAAGCTACCTTCTTTCTAGCTGAGAAGGAGTAGCCAGAATCACAATTGCCCTCTTGCTTGAATCAACAGTAGGAAGATTGGGGGAAATCTGAAACAATGTTTCCAAGGCATTACACAATGAAGGACTGTGTCCTGACTCCTGGCAAACAAATTGTGTCAACTTTTTGACTGCTCCAGGGTGGTGGGTTATCCTGGCAGCACTCAGAGACCTCAATGAGTCAAGGGACGGAGCTCAGAGGCCAAGAGACCAAAGTGTCTGGAGTTCACATGAAGAGTGGCAAGGAGGAGTGGGAAGCACAGCACAGAGCTTGGGGTAACTGCAGAGGGTCCATTTGGAGTATCAGCAGGGGGCTTATTAGTGTAGATGTGGAGAGAAACTCATTGGAGGTGGGAAGGGCCAGTAGAGAGCATGAGAAAGACCAGGCCAGGTGCCCACATAGGTCTGGAAATAATGTCTGTGCCCACCACACAGACTGGAAACTCATGGGATTCAGCAGGATGTGAAATCCTTCCTAGGCAGAACTGAGGTACCCTGTCAGCAAATTTAAAGAGGCACTCATTCTCAAATGTATAAAAGCAAGGGCAGGCATGAAAGCAAGGGCCTCCTTCAATTCCACCCCTGAGGGCCACTCAGCAGACCAGGCATATGCAGCCAGCAGCCATGCCACAGCCATCTCCTGCTTCTGACCCTGGATGCACTACTCATTTTTCCCTTGGCCCAGCTATGGTCAGAAGACAGGGATGGCTTGTCACAGGCAAAAGTAACCATGGTACTTCCTAAAACAAAGTCTTAAAAACAGTATTCAAAGAGACCAGCCAGTTTCCACATGATGTCTCAGAAAATAAGAATGTTCATAGGAAAACAAAAATGGCCAGTGCCTACACAAAAGGTAAAATTCACAATGTCTGACAATGCAAAGAAGGAGGAAAATGTATCCGTATCCTTAGTGAAGAGTAAAACCAGTACAGAGCTGACACCAATGTTAGAAGACCAGAGAAGGACATTAGCGCAATGATGGTAATTGTATTCCATCCTTTCAAGAATTAACTAAAGGCCTAGAAAATATTATAAGAAGACTCAGTGCACCAGTATAAACCATAAAAAAAGAAGCACCAAAAGAAAAAAAAGGATTAGAAAATGAAAATAGCATCAGTGAGCTATGGAATAAATTGATGTAGTCTAATGTACATGAAGTTAGAGTCTATGTGGGAAGAGGTGGCAGAAAAGAATTTAGAAATAATGGCTGAAATTTTTCCAGATTTGATGAAAACCTAAGACTCAATAAGCTTAAATGAATTTCAATTATAGGAAATATAGGCAAAACCATGCCAAGGCACATCATAATCGGACTACTCAAAAAACACAAAAGGAAATCTTTGAAGAGTCATTGTGGGGAGATGGGAGGGGACAAGGGAGAAAAGTCACATTACACACAGAAGGAAAAAGTGATGTAAATAATAGCAACCTCTGGCCCAGAAACCATACAAGTGAAAAGATACTTGAGTAACACATTTTAAGTAAAACAAACAAACAAACAAACAAGCAAACAAACCCAAAATCCTGGTAAAAAAGTTCTATACATGCAAAACTATTTTTCATAAACAAAGGGCATAATGAACCTTTCTCAGATATATGTAAGCTGAAAGAATTCATTACCATTAGACCTGTACTACATAAAATGTTACAAGTCCTTTTCATGGCGCCTATTAAAACAGCTAAAATTGGAAAGTTTGACTGAAAGCATAGTCAAGCCTATGGAGCAAATGGAACACTCCTATACTGCTGGTGAGAAATCAAAGGGTACAGCCACACTGGAATACAGTTTGACAAGTTCCAGAACGCTAAACATGCACCTTCCAAAGGACATGGCCATTCCATTCCAAGATAGTTACCCAAGATAAAAGAATCAAAGCATACATCCTCACAAAGACTCAGGCACAAATATTCGTAGGAACGTTATATATTTATTTTTATATTGAGACAGGCTCTCGCTAAATTGTACTGGCTGCCTCTGGCCTTTAATGTGTGATTGTCTGGACTCAGCCATCTAAATTGCTGGGATTACAGGTATGCACCACAGTGCCTGGCTTGGAACTTTGTTTTTAACAGACTAAATTGAAAAAGAACCCGAATACACATCAACAAATGAATGTATAAGGAAAATGGACCAATAGTGGAGATATTCAACAATAAAAATAAATGAATTATTGTATACTCAACTACATAATTGAGTCTAAAATAATCATACTGGGTGAAAGAAGCCAGGAAAAGTGAATATGTATTATATCCTTCCATTTCTATAAAACTCTACAAATGAAAACTAATTTTTAATAATAGAAAGAAGATCAGTGGTTGCTTGAGGGGCAGGTACAGGAGAACAGTCGGAATTACCAAGGTCACAAGGAAGCCTTTATGGGTAACAGACATGTTCCCTATCTTGAGTGTGGTAATGTTTTCATGAGTCTGTGAAAATATCAAAGCTCATCATCTTGCACACCTTAAATTTGTACATTTTATTGTATCTTAATTATAACTTAACAAAGATATTTAAAAATACCATTGATACTTGTGTGAAGATCCAGGAGCAATTTTAAAGTCAAGTGACAGTAACTGATTGTGTTCATACACTGCAATGTTACTTAATAATTAAGAAGATTGTTTTAGAATTAAATTGATTGACCTTGAAAAATGTTCATAATATGTTAAGTTTAGAAACAAACTGACTAATCCAAACCCATTTGGAACAGAATAACATTACATATGTATTGAAATAAATTGAGAAACTAAACAGACATATTTATTTTTGAGTGCAAGAATATGAGTAATTTTATTTTTTCTCTATAATTTCCTATGTTTGCTCCTTTACTAAGATAGACAATTGTATGATAAAATAATTTCATGAAATATTTCAACTGGTGAATATATTATTTCTAATTAAGAACATCGGCTAAGTAACAACATAAAAATAAAAATTAAAAAAAAAATCAAAGGTCCCATACATGACCAGAACAGGCTTCCTTGGAAGTTCTCAAAAATTTAAGAAAGAAGGCCATAGCCAATATAAAAATAGCAATTGACTACTGAAATACAGTGAGACTTCAATACCTGTTCTGATACAGGATCTGCCTCCCAATAGGCAAGTGATAATTTTTCCATCTCTCAAAGATAAAAGTTAAATCTCATAAAGTCAAATCACTTGCTTACTATAACAAAATACCCTAAAAAATCAACTTAGAAATAGGAAAGGTTTGGCTCCTAGTACTGGAGTTTGTGGTCTATGGTTGATGGTCCCTCTGCTGTGGACTTATGGTGAGACAGTAGATCATGGTGGGAATGCATAGAGGAGGCAGGGCTCACCTCACATGCAGAAATGAAAGGGAGTAAAGGAAGGGGGCCAGGTGCTAATATCCCCTCCAAAGGCATACTCCCAATGACCTGCCTATTGGCCTCAGTTCCACCTCTTCAATGTTCCACTACCTCCCACAAGCACCAAGCTGGAGACTAAGCCTTCCTTTAACAGGTGGGCCTTTGGGGGTCATTTCACATCCAAACTATAGCAGTCTCACTGAACAGATCTGGAGTACAGAGCTCAGTCCCTTGCATTCTGATGTAAAGCCTCTTTCAAGATAACAGAGAAGTCCGATGCAAGCTAGCTTTCTCTTTCCTGTGTCAACTTTTAGATCTTCCTTAGAAATTTATCTTGTGGAGATGGGTGTGGTGATGCACACCTGTAATCTTAGCACTTGGGAGGTGGAGTCAGGAGGATCATAAGTGGAAGGCCAGCCTGAGCTACCTATGAAGTTCCAGGGCAGCCTAGAATAACTAGTGAGACCTGGGCTCAGAAAGAAAAAAAATTATCTTGTGCCTAAAACTTCAAAGAGAAATAATCATGTATTTCATGATGTCTTGTCAATTTTCCACCCTATGTACTACATACCATGAGAATGAGTACCAGTTAAACCCTTCTAAAGTGTTTCATTGAAGGTGCTTAAAAGGGCATAATATTATTCTATATATGGAAAATGTCATCATATCTAAGTTTAAGAATACAGAGATAGGTAAAAATTTGAAATCACTTGTACCGTAAAGATGCTCACTCAACATCACTCTGGTTGCTGCTGGCAGAAGCAAGGACAAAGTTGAGAACTTCTGAGTTATAATCATCCAAACTGTCTCTGAAACACCACCTGACCTACCCAGTCAATGTGTGCATTAAATAGTTACCAGTTTTTATTTGAAACATACTGAAAAGTTGGCTCCACCCTGTGTTGAACATTTTTTAAAATAAATTAGCTTGTACTTTTTGATATTTCTGAAACATTAGGTTTTCTTTACACATTGCGAGGATGACAAATGGATTTATATGTACTACATTTGAGGGGTGCTGGGATTTAGCTCAGTTGGTAAAGTGTTTGTTCTGCATGCTCTGAGGTCCTTAGCTCTATCCCTAGCATGGCAAAAATGGGAAAAGGATCTGGCAGCTCACCTCCAAAACAATCCTGAGACAATTAGCCACTGAAACTCTATGAGTAACAGAGAAGCACTGACATAGTGCCGAGCATGGCACAGGGTTGGGAGTGTTTTGTGCTGTTGTACATGGGGTCACTATGAGTTGAACCCAACTTGAAGGCACCTAACAACAACAACACATTAGATGGAGAGTTTTAACTATACATGGAGATCAACTGCATTTATATTATTAGCAACTGTTAATAAAATTAATATCATTAAATATTATTAAAAGTACTGATAAAATGGCTCAGCTTATTTTTCTTAGCTAATTCAAAAAGTTTTTAAGGGACTCATGAAGTTGCAACATTTCCCTCATTGTTTCATGAACAATTGTTTCCTGAACATTGTTTCATGAACAATTCATATTCTTCAGCTCATAGAATGTGGTATATAGGCAGGTAGAACTATACCAGCAATATTAACTGCTTTGGAATTACAGTATTGGCTTACCTTGAAAATTATTGTATAAAAAGGGTCTATGTCATTAGTTTATTTACTTTGGATATTTTGTTGATGATAATTTTTAAAATGTTAATCTTTTCTTGAAATAATATGATGATATAAATTTCTTCCAGGTATTATTAATAGAAATAGTTATGCAGTTATTCAACCAAGGCTTTTATTTTTTTTTATTCATTTTTTTATCTCCTTTCACTCTTTATAGTGGGTATAAAGAAGCTCAGTATTTCCTTTAACTGGCAAATGTATGCATTTGTATATTATCCATAGTATTGAAGTCTACACTTATTTTATTTTTGTCCAGATTTTCTCAATTATTATAAGAAATTTTGACTTTGTTTAAGGTCTAAAACAATAATTTTTAGAAATCAATCACTGCTATGAATAAACATTGATAAGTTTTGGGTAAATTGAATGTGGTAAGTTCACTCCTAGGAAGATAGCAGAAGAATAAAAATATCATAAATTCACTTAGGCCATGAGAATATAATTGATTAAAGATATCCTCATGTGCTTTGGAAAATGTAAAAGATAAGTGGTGGGAAAATAATTTAGTAGAGCAGAATGCTAAGGACAAGTATGGATCTTTCTAGAATATACTTTGAGAAACCACAAGAATCAGAAACAATAAGCAGTCAGGTAGACCTGGCTAGGGTGAGGCTGAAAACAGGGAAAATGATTTGAATTCTGGATAAAGAAGAGGTAAGACCAGGCACTCTCCTTCCACCATGGAGGAGGACAGAGGTATAATCTGTAGCAACCCTTAACCAGGAAAAGAGTAGAGTCAGAGATCCTGAACATCATGGAGCCATTGCTCATGCCCCTAGGGTAAGCCTATCTACCACCAAACCCCCTTTCCCATACAGGTTCCTATCTGATTCCAGAGCTTTACTCTTAATTAAGAATGAGAACAAAACATTGTTAAACACATGAGGAAAAGTTACAACATGGTAAGCAGACAAGAAAAAATAGAAGTCTGCGAAATCAAAAACAGTGTGGAGATTTCAACAATAAAGTTCATCATTAGCATTGTAAGTCAAAAAATACATTGAATCTCTTTTCTTTCATCTATTATTACACAGTACACTTCCACTGGCACCTTATGACTATCCCTCACCATTCCAGTGTTTGGCTGTATGGATCTTGCGGGTGTAATAATCATATCGTGGCTGGATCTGAACTCATCTGAAGGTGTCTTCACTGAGCATAGGGGGGCTGATGAGGTCTGTTCCCATGCAACCTCTCTGTGTGGCTACCTTGAGTCTCCTGTTGTCTTTCCATCTCAGACCGTCAGACTTCTTATACGATGCTAGCATCTTCCAGAGAAAGGATTCCAAGAAACAAATGGACAATCCACATCTCTTAGGATTTAGTCTCAGAAACTGGTGCTGTGTCTCTTCTACCATGCTGTATGGATCAAAGTCATTTCAGGGCCTGCCAAGATCCACAGAAAGGGGTTTAAGCCCTTGGTATCATGGGAAGAGGATCAAAGAATTTATGGTCATTTCAATTCTCCATTATTGATAAATCTGTACCAGGATGGCAGAGAAAAAACTTTAGAAAAGAGTAGAGTCCTCCTTATAAATAGAAGGTAGCCAAAATGTTAGAAGAATTCAAATGCTTTGAGAATAATGTTAAATAAATCACCTATAACAGAGAATTACAAAAGTAACAACAAAAAAAATGAATATTAGGAAGAAGGTATCAGAAATAGTGTTAATCAAGACAATACAACCTTCAACTAATTAGATCACAAAGAAAGAAAAAGAGGAAAATAATGAAATTAGCAGTCAATGAAAAATAAATAGGAGGAGGAAAAGAGATTGTAAGTAATCAAAAATACTAAACAATTTTCAGAAATTTAGGGCCTAGTTTACCAGATTTTCAACATACTATGAAATTTCAGAATATAAGAACAAAATAAAATGAGTCACAAGTTTCCAGAAAGGATAATGAGCACCCTGGCACATACCTGTTTTCCCAGCAACTTGATAAGTTTCCCAGCAACTTGATAAGGTTGGCTGAGGCAGGAGGATTGTAAGTTTGAAGTTAGAGGCAATCTGCACAATGTAATAAGACTTTGTCTCAAGATTTAAAATAATAACAGTAATAAAGGGGCTGAAGGTGCAGCTCAGGGGTAGAGCATTTGTCTTGCATGCACAACACACTGGGTTCAACCCCTAGTACTGCAAAATAGAATTTCCGGAAATGAAAAACAGACACAAAAACTAGAAAATACAGAAAGAAAACTGAATATCATCACATCTAAATGCCCAACCTGGAAACCAGAGGTCAGAGACTCAGTACTTTTAGAGGAATAATTTCCTACAATCACCAGTCAAGCATAAAGTATAATAAAGGAATTTTTAGACATGCAGGTGGATGATCTGCCAAAACAAGAGAGAAATTTAAGAAAGAGAAAGGAGTGTAATGCAGTGATTAGTACCAAGAAGAGAAAAAAGTGATCCCAAGGTCAGGACCAAGGGAAGTGTCAGGACACTTTGGAGATGAAGGAAATTTACCAGCACAGATAAAGGCAAGGAAGCATATGGAAAAATATGTATAGTAATGATGTTTGACCATACATGACTGTATTGAAAGAGCCTCTAGGGTTCTATTAGTTACAAAGAAATAGTGTTATAGACATAGGACACTGAGCAAAAGGAAAGCCTATGTCTCGTTTACAACTCCAGGTAAAATGAAAAATTGTGCAAGAGAAGTATATTATTAGAGAATTCCACCTGTCTAAGCAGTGGACAATATTTAACATTGTCAACATAGTAAGATGAAGATTTTATTGACAGTCTCTAAAATCTGAATACCCTATCCTTCCGGAGCATGAAAAAAGCACCCTCCCCAGACCTTTTACAGTTAGGAAAGACAACGCATTCAGTGCAGACCCCAGGAAACTGCAAGCAGAGGAAACACGATGCACTAATTTCATAATGCAGTGCAAAAAACTCCATGTGGTTTTTGAATTTCTCTCTTTTTCAACTGTGATGTTGGAGGAAGTCACTTGTTCCATATATTAAAGTTTGTTGTTGTTGTTAGGTGCCGTGGAGTCACTATCCGACTCATAGTGACCCTCATAGGGTTTTCAATGGCTGACAGTTTTGCAGGATTGCCTTGGGAGTGGATTGCCAGGCCCTTCTTCCATTTTTGTGGTGCTGGGAATTGAACTTGGGACCTCAGTTGCAGCGCTCTACCAACTGAGCTAAATCCCAGCCCCAAAGTAAGCCCTAAGCTGCCCTAGCTGATAAACCTAGAAGCATCTAGGTCTACATCCATTTCTTGCTCATTTAAGAACATGGTCAGGTGGCTCTCTTACCTTAATTTATTCAAGACTGAATTACTTTCCCTCTCATGGGTCTTCTGTCTTCAACTCATTTCTCTAAGAGTTTTGGGGTTACCTCGATGCCAAAGTGGTGGGACTGGAAGGTTTCCTAGTCAATTCGTGTTGCGTTAACAAGGGACCATAGACTGGGTGGCTCATATGCAGCAGGCATTTATTTCTCACAGTTCTGAATGACGGAAGTTCAAGATTAAAGTGCCAGCCCAGTTAGCTACAGATTGCCATCTTCTCGCTTTGTCCTCACATGACAGAAAGAGGACCGAAGAGCCCTCTGGAGCCCATTTTATAAGGGCACTAATCCCCTTCATGAGCACACACTTCTCATGACTTAATAGCCTCATAATCTTCACTTCCTAATACCATCATATTGGGGCTTAAGCATGTGAAACTGTAGGGAAGGACACTGATGTTAAATGCATGACAGAGGTTAATTTAACTGCTATTTCTTTTGCTAGTTTGATTCTGGTTTCCTGGCTGGCTCCAGAATGCTTACAATCATGGACTAAGATAAACATCATCACTCATCTCAAAGGGATTCAGGCAACGGCACCTGTGGTGGGCATAATTGGGTGACATCATGTAGGTGTCTTAGAAATGAGATTAAAGGAGGACCCTCCTCCTGAATGTCTCTTCTTCCTTTTAGGGAAGTCAGAGTGATTTCTCCCCTTGTTGGCCAGCAGCCTATCTTTATCAAAGCCAAGATATTTCTAACGTAATATCACTGCTTCTTGACTCCCCTAAGACCAAAATACAGCTCTGTTTATTCTGCAACCTCTTTATGGCAGCTGGTAAAGAACCAGCAATTGTCTGCAGCATGCAGGTGGTTCCCTCTGCTTCGCACGCCTGTCTGCACACACTCCTGCTTGCTTCCCCATCACACCCATCTTTCAACCACTGAAGGTAATAGACAAAGGCAGTATAGCCTAATAAGTATATGTGTACAGATATGTATGTGTGGGTATGCACACACATATCCATGAGTTTATCTTCAGTTTAATCATACAAGTACTTTTGAAATCAACAACTATTACATTGTATTAAAGGCATTCAAAATCACTCCAGTAAAGATGTCTGGTCCAGACCACTCTGGACCTGCACACTCTCCACCTATCCCTCCTCTGCATGTGAGATCTATCATTTTTCTCTCTGAAAATATTGGGTGAACCCAATACCAGTTGTGCAGGAAGACTGATTGGGGCCCTGTTAATAATTAGCAGCCTAAAGAGCCCTTTCTTTTCCACTGGGCCTGAGGATTGCTCTCCTGCTAAGACTTGAGTTTGGAAAATGAAACTGGTAGGAAGACCCAAGCTGCAGCAAACAGGCCATTTAGGGAAACCCAGGGACACAAGTCTCTCTTCTCCTACCGGGGACACAAGGCAATGAAGAGAAGATACCTCTACAGACAGCCTGTTGTCCTGCCACATCCTTCTCCCAGACAGAGACATCTGCTGGCCTGGTGGTCAGGCTTGAGAAAACCCTTCCTTACTCACAGATAGCACAGCAGTGTGGAGTGGGAGAGTCCAGATGAGCTGACCAGAAATCAACACCTTAAAGCCTCCACAGGAAGATCATCCCACACAGTAACTTAGATAGTGGGACTGATGAGGTAAAGGGACCTCTGCGGACTGAATTAATTTAGATAATAGTCTCTCTGTGTGCACGTGTGTCAAAACACCATGTGGTACACAGTAAATATAGATAATTCTTATGTGTCAACTATGGTTTGATAAGAAAAAATAATTTATAAACAGCACCCACAGGCTTCTCCAATAACAGGCAAAATATCCAAAATATAATGGGAAAAGTCCTGCAATGTTCAAAGAATCAAGAAAATCACTATTTGAGTGAAAAAGTTGATAATGATAGTGGGATGAATCAGATGGGGAATTACCTGATGATCATCTTGAAAGCAGTCAGAGAGAAATGACAAAAAGAGGAAAAGACCGATGTAAATTAAAGTAGATTTTTCAAGTAAAACCATGGAAGACAAGAATAATTGGCACAGGATACTTTTAAGTGCTGAAAGAAATGATATAGCTGCCTTAGTCTAGTGAAACTGTCCTTCAAGAATGAAGGAGAAATAAAAGCATTCTCAGATGAAGGAAAACTATAGCAACTTGCAAATGTATGTGTCCCTAAGGTTGGCTGAAAGAAGTTCTTTAAAAATAAAAGGTGAGGATAGAATAAAAGAAGGAACCTTGGAGCATGTGGAAAAAAAGGAGAAACAGACAGGACTGAAGTACAGGGACATAGAAAAGATGACCTTTTACCTCGTGAGCTTACAAAAAAATTATATTTGACAGAAATAAAAATAATCACATAATTTGTCTGAAATCAAAAGAAATGTAAAAGTGGAGAAAGGAAAGGTCCTTAGATGGAAGTAAAATTTTCACACTTTACTCAAAGTGATAAAAGGTTGGTAATAGTACATAGATTTTTCTTTTTATTTATTTGTTTTTGCAGTACTTGTGAGTCAACTCTAGGACCTTGCATATACTTTGCAAGTGCTCTGCCATTGGGTTGCACCAACAGCCCATTTTTAAATTTTTATTTTGGGTCAGGATCTTGCTAAATTACATAGGCAGCTTCTGGCATAGAACTCATGATCTTCCTGTTTCCACCTCCTGAATTGCTGGGATTACAGGCATGCACCACTACTGCTGGAAATAGTAAATAGTTATGCCACAAGAAAGCATAGGATTAAGGGTAATCCACAGGAAGACAAGGAAAGAGAAAAAAAAACATATACTCAAATGGAAAATTAAAGCACCAACATAGCAGTAATTGTGTTTAATATAAATGCTCTAAAAACACTAATAAGAAGAGCAAAATGCTCACTCCTTAGTATTACTATTGCATAGTGGTGAGAGTTCTCGGTTCTTTTTTTTTTTTTTTTTTTGTGTGTGTGTGTGTGTGTGTGTGTGTGTGTGGTACTGGGGGTTGAACTCAGAGTGTCACACTTGCATGCTTTGCAAGTGCTATACCACTGAGCTGGACCCCCAGCCCATTTTCCTTTTTTTCCTTTTTTGAGACAGAGCTTCGCTAAATTATACAGGCTGCCTTTGGTCTCAAACTTGCGATCCTCCTGCCTCTACCTCCTGAGTTGCTGGGATTACAGGCATGTTCCATTGTCCCAGGCTGGGTTCTCAGCTCTTGAAGATGGATACCTGTTGTAGAAGTGCAGCTTTATGAGTCCCCAGCAGAGAAGTCTTGAGCAAGGAATTTATCTTGCCTGAACCTCAGTTTATTCATATATAAAATAAGGATAATGGCACCTAGCAAAATGCAGTGAACAGTCATTAAATGGCAAATAGAGTTAGGAGCAAACCCTAGTGATGCAGGTTTATCCTACTCTTAAGAGTATATTGTGCAGAAAGAGATGAGTGCACTTGAAAAATAGAGTTTTAATAGATGCTGTGTAGAGGGAGAGCATGAGTTGAGGGCCATCTCCTTGAGAAATGTTGATCTTCTGATATAAGATTCAGTAAAGAAATACAATCCAGTATAAGTATTTTACTCAGAAGAGACTGCTTTCTGAAAAAGATAGACTTTATTTCTGTGTTGCACAAGAATAGAAAAATGAGTTGCTCATAGACAGTGGACAAAGAAATGTATCCTTCACAGTTCTGAAAGGAGAAGTCTGAAATCACGGTGATGGCAGGACACTTTCCCTCTGCCAGGTGCAGAGAAGCAGCCTTCCTTGCCTCTCTAACTCTTAGTAGTCCTAGGAGATCCCTGGTCTTCCTTGGTTTGCACATATACCAACCCAGTTTCTGCTCCTCTCATCATGTGATTTTCTTTCCTGCGTGTCTCTGTGTCCAAATTCCTCTCTGCTTAGAAGGATACTTGTTATTAGATTTATTGTTGTTGTTAGGTACGGTTGAGTTGGTGTTTGACTTCTAGCGACCCTACGTACAACAGAGGAAACACTATGGTCATGGTTCTCTGCTATTCATAGGGTTTTCAATGGCAGATTGTTTTTCTGTGGGGTGGGTTTCCAGGTCCTTCTCCCAAGCCAACAGCATCTGGTGTTCCGAGGTGGTCTCCCATCCAAGTACTAACCAGGCCCAACCCTGCTTAGCCTCTGAGATCTGACAGGATTGGGTGCCACAATGGTAAGGCCACAGGATATGAGATTTATGTTGTTGTTGTTGTTAGGTGCTATCGAGTTGGTATCCGACTCATAGCGACCCTCATGGAGCTTTCAATGCCTGTTTTCAGGATTGTCTTGGGAGTGGATTGCCAGGTCCTTCTCCCATTTTTGTGGTGCTGGGAATTGAACTCGGGACCTCAGAGACTGCAGTGCAGCACTCTACAAACTGAGCTAAATCCCAGCCGTATGAGATTTATGTTGTTGCTGTTGTTGTTAGGTGCCGTCGAGTCGGTATCTGACTCATAGCGACCCTCTGTACATCAGGGGAAACACTATTATCAGTGCGTCTCTGCTGTGCATAGGGTTTTCAATGGCAGATTGATTTTTGGGAGGGGGTTGCCAGGTCCTTCTCCCAAGCCTACAGCTTCTGGTATTCCCATGCGGTCTCCCATCCAGCTACTCACCAGGCCTGACCCTGCTTAGCTTCCGAGATTTGACGGGATGGGATGCCACAAGGCTATGGCTGCAGGCATGAGATTTATAGCCCACAGTAAATTGGAATGATTACATTTTACTAAATTTGATTATATCTACTAAGTGTTTATTTTCAAATTTTCATCTAATGGGCATTTGGGTTTCAGCATATCTTTACCAGGGAGCACAATACAACTCACAACACAAGCCAGGCTAAATAAATAATAAAATGAAGCCAGGTGTGGTGGTGCATGCCTGTAATCCCAGCAGCTCAGGAGGCAGAAGCAGGAAGATCCCAAGTTCAAGACCAGCGGCAGTCTGCATAATTTAGCAAGACCCTGGCTCAAAGTAAAAAAAATGGGATGAGAGTACAGCTCAGTGGTATAGCTCTTGCAAAGCATACAAACACGAGGCCCTGGGTTCAACCCCCACTACCATAAAAAATAAATTAATTAATTAAATTAAAATTTTTTTAAAATGAAAGAAAAATACCAAAATGATTTTGGCCACATTTAAGGTTTTGAGTAAAAGCTTTGTTTCTTTTAAGTTGAAGTATTAGTTTATATACAGAATACTACATAAATTGTCAATGTACAATTCTTTGAATGTAGTCAAAAAAAGTTATAGATCCAACTGATTTAAAAAAAATAGAACCTGTAAAGTACCTGAGTGGCCTTCCTTATGACACACTCAGCCATGTTCTTCCCAAGCCCAAGTCAGCCACTGTCTTGTCGTCAATTAGTATGGGGAAGTTTTCCCTGTTTTGAATTTTCTAAAATTGAAATATATGGCATTTGTTCTTATTTCTAGGCACTTTCACTACATATAATGTTATTGAGATTAATCTCATTTTTGCATGTAGCAGACTCTCCAGGAATGATTCCCAAAATACTACAGAGCTGACCCTGGAAGGCAGTTACCAGCATGAACCCATCAGTCAGACTACTGAATCCAAGAGCAAATGAATAAGCTGTGACCATGGAATTAAAAAGCCTAAAACAGAAACCCATAATCACTACCAGTGCTACCTCCATGCCTCTTGGACACCCAGAAAGAAAGGACACTAGAAACTGAAATGCTGCAACAGGAACACAGAAAACCTACTACCACAGAATCTACTACAGGTCAAAAACAAGTTTTCAAAGGAGATTTGGAAATACAGTTAGTGAATTCGCACTGTCTGAAGTAGCAGATGGTGCCTAAGAAGGATTGCAGAGAGGAGGTACAACAAGCAATCTTCAGTATGGGCCACGGTGATGATCAGGCAAACGTGCACACAAATGTGGAGGGCTGCCTAGTTTCTGCAAGAGTATTAAGTGGGAGGACAATGAATGAAGGATATTTGGGGGACAAGGGCAAATACCTGGCAATTTCTGGGAGCTATTAGAATAAACTATTATAATCAATACTCTAAAGAGAGTCAATACTCTAAAGAGAGACCTCTTTAGAGTACTGAAAAGTAAAGATGTCACATTGAAGACAAAGGTGCATCTGACTCATGCCATGGTATTTTCAGTCACATCATAATGGTTGTGAAAGTTGGACATTGAACAAGGGAGACAGGAAAAGAATTGATGCTTTTGAATTATGGTGCTGGAGATGTCTATTGAATATACCATGGACTGCCAAAAGAACCAATAGATCTGTCCTAGAAGTGCAACCAGAGTGCTCCTTGGAAGCCAGGATTGCTAGACTGCATCTTACATAGTTTGGACATGTGTAGTTAGGAGGGACCACTCTCTGGAAAAATTCACCATGTTTGGGAGAGTGGCAGGTCAACAAAAAAAAGGAAAACCCTCCACCAGATGGATTGACACAGTGTCTGCAACAATGGGCTTAAATATAAATAAGATTGTGTGCCTAGTACAGAACTGGGAACTGTTTCGATTTGCTGTACATAGGGTCCCTATGAGTCAGACTCCATTCGACAGCACCTAACAACAACTCTGTAGTGAAGGTCAAGATTACAAGAATTACTAAAATGACAGTGTAATCAAGGAAGGCACATGATCTGTCTTGATTTTTACTTTGTTTTTAATTTTAAAGAGTGCTGTATTTTTATGGGGTTGGAGTTATATTTTCATGTGGCAAAACCCTAACTGTGCAAAAGCATAAATACTGGGTTCATAGCCTTGCTCCTCTCCTGCCCTCCACCCCCCCAGCTCTGCTCCCAGAATCAGTCATTGTAACTACTTTTACCTTATTCTATAAGAGAAAGTTTAAACATGAAACACATTAAAAATATTTAAGTGCAGCCAGGCTCAGTGGTGCAAACCTGTAATCCCAGTGGCTCGGGAGTCGGAGGCAGGAGGATCACAAGTTTGAGACCAGAAGCAGTCTGTGTAACTTTGCAAGACCCTGTCTCAAAAAGTAAAAAAAAAAAAATTGGCTGAGAGTGCAGCTCAGTGGCCCAGCACTTGCAGAGCATGCAAGTGTGAGGCCCTGGGTTCAAACCCCAGTACCACACACACACAAAAAAAAGTATTTAAGTGCATCTACAAGTGCACTTGTGTTCTTTTAGCACACAACAGAGTGAGTGTATTCTATTGTGAATCTGGGTTTTATCCTAGAGGTATTTTGTAACTTGTAGATTCAAATCTACCTTTTCAAAAGTATAGTTGCTAGATGCAAGCCTACATTTTTAAAAAGATAGTTGCTAGATACAAATCTATTTTTAAAGATAGTTGCCAGATATAAATCTACCTCTTTAAAAAGATAGCTGCTTGCTAGATACAAATCTATTTTTTAAAAGATAGTTGCTTGATACAACTCTACCTTTAAAAAAAGACGGTTGTGTAGAATTCTTCTAAATGATGCATCTCAGTAAGATCATCTACTGATAGTCCCTGAAGTTGTTTTTATATTTGTCCTCCGATTGAGACATAGAGCTAGGAATAGATACAGATATGTAGACATATTGCAATGCAACATGTTATAGAGTGATAGATATGAGTGATATATACATACATACACACATATATACACACATTTGTCTGAAAGCTAAACTCAGGGAAGCAAAATTTATACTGAGTTAAAAGAAGTTTATTATAATTTTGATGTATATTACCAAACGTTTTTCCAAAGAGATCTTTGAAATTTTTACTTACAATAAGAATGCCAAAGCATGTTTATTTTTCTACAATTACATTTGCAAAATAAATATTCACAGGGATTGATAAATTGCCTGGATTAATAAGTTTGTCAAGATTAATAAAGAGGTAAAAAGTAGATTGATGATGTTTTAATTTGCATTTTTTCAATTATGAGTAATATTGAATTTGACCATTTTGACTCTTGGAAAGATGTCTGTGGAAGAGTTGTGTCATGCATAAAGTTTAAATTTGAGATTTGAAGAACAATAACACAATGGAACAGAGTGGCTGTCATTAAAAATTAATGGCAAATAAATACAAATGATTGTACAGTTGGGAAGGGGGCAATATTGTTATCTGAAAAGAAAGCAGGAAAGGGTAGTTAATAAGGATCTATTGACTTCTCCTGTTTAACAATATGTTTGGTTTAAGGAAAGTGAGATTTTAAATTTTTTTCTTTTAAACAATAGTGACTTCATTTGACATTATGTTGGAATCATGCTTAAATAGCCCATTAGAAAACCAATGAAGAATCTGAAAATTTCCATCTGAAAATTTACCTTTGTACATGAAGTATAGTTTGTAATACAAGGGATGTTAATATAATGCTATCCATTGATTTTGAGTGATGGAGTAATGAAATCGTAGGCAGTATCATTTTAGGAGGTCTTTTCTTCCAGAAATACTGGAAATAGAGCCATGATTTAGAAACAAGAAAAGCCAAGCATCAAAATATAGTAACAACTGGTAGTTTGGGAGAAAGAAACATATAGGCTGACCTACTTTAAACTAAGCTTAATAATGCCTCTATCTAGAATAAGGCTGGTTTTAAACAAAATGGGTTTGTGGGAAGATTATTTTGTTTACTTTGTTTGGAAGAGACCAGTATGTGTTTTTAGTCTTCAGATATATTGCATGCCCTCAAAAACCTAATGGTACACATTTGAGAGTTCTCATGCTAGAAGAAAACTTAAACTATTTTGGTTGGTTTTTCTGTGCATCACAACAGACAATGACACTAGTGGGAAATTACTAAGGTTTCACATAGCAGATTTTAGAACTGCAACCAGACCTGTTACTGTGACTTCTAGACTAGTGCTTGTTGGTCCTATTGCTGACTATCACACCGTGAGTATCAGAAATGGCACAACATTATACAATTTTTTTATTCTATAAAAATGATACTATGGTTGCTTTGACTACATTATGAGTGGAAGATCTGATGACAAATATACTTAATCTCTTAATTATACAGACAATACAAATTCAGCCTGCTACATAGCATATGGTCTGTACCCATACTATTTTGGCATCCTGTCCCATCAGATCAAGGAAGCTAAGCAGGGCTGGGCCTGGTTAGTACTTGGATGGGAGACCACCTGGGAACACCAGGTGCTGTAGGTTTGGGAGAAAGACCTGGCAGCCCACTCCCCAAAAAATCAATCTCCCATTGAAAAACCCTATGAATATCAGATAATCACTAACAATAATGCTGGGCATAGCACAGTGTCAGGTAGTATTATGTTTTGTTTTACATAAGGTCACTATGAGTTGGGCCTGACGGCACCTCATAAAAATGAATGTCATATGACATAGTTACTTAAACACAAAACAAAGTCCAATGTTCATTTTTCCACTACACAGGGGAAAAACTTCTGCAGTCTACATTACAAATATAGAGTGGCAAACAATTCTATTTTTCCTTTATTCCTTTTACTTTTTTTTTTCAGCACTGGGGGATTAACCCCTAGGACCTTGCACTTGCATGCTTTGCAAGTGCTGGACCACTGATCTGCATCCACAGCCATTTTTTTTTTTTTTACTTTTTGAGACAGGGTCTTGCTAAGTTACACAGACTGCCTCTGGTCTCAAACTTGCGAACCTCTTGCCTCCACCTCCCGAGCCTCTGGGATTACAGGTGTGCGCCACCCCACCCGGGTGTTTTTGTCTTCCTTTTAGTATGGTATCTTGTGCCCTGTGGGACACAGGTAGTGAAAGAAATAAAACCAGGTATGAAGTGAGGCTCTAACCACACACATCTACACTCGATACACATGGCAGAAGGTATGTTCTGGACTCGCACCTCTATAGTGCTTACCAATGATGCTTGAATTTTTAAGTCAATAGAAGACTCATAACCATTAGTCATCTAATAAAAAAATTGAAGAGAGGGAAAAGTCCAAGTTATTTGACTGTTGCTGTTGTTGTTGTTAGGTGCTATTGAGTTAGGTCTGACTCATAGCAACCCTATGTACAACAGAACGACAGAGGCACTACATCTGACAGTGCTTCTCTGATCTTCATAGGGTTTTCAATGGTTAAACCATTCAAATATTTTGCATGAGTGACAATGGACAGCCAATAGAACTTGTAAACTGGAATAAATATTTTGAATTAGTCTCATTTTCTTTTTGTAAAAAAATTATTAATTTGCGATGACATTGACTTTCAAGATCCTCCTACTGGGTCTCCCTGTCTCTATGCCTCTCTACCTTTTCCCCAGTTGAGTTCCAATAAAGTTGCCACAATAAAATTTTTATGAAAGGTAAGTTTGGGTAAAATCCTTTAAGATTTTCCCACTGAATTTGAGGTTAACTCCAAATCCTTAGGCACAGCAGGCAAAAGCCCAGGGGAGGTTCAAGTGGATGCACTTTCCATAAAAGTGCATGACTGCCTGGGGTAATTTCATCTGCGCAGAGGACTTCTTTTTCATCAGGCACGCTCTGCCTTTGTGATCTCATGCCTGTCTTTCAAGGCTCAATGCTACCATCATCTAATTTATGATGTATGTCCCAGCCATGCAAATTAAAATCACTCTTTCTTTCTTTTATGCCTTAACCAAATGCAGTGGATATTTATAGTTATCCATTCTTCCCCTACACACTTTACTCCTTTGAGAGCTGTTACCTTTTAACACTAGTTGGTTGTAATGAGGACTAGTAATTCTAGGGGCCTCTTTAACTACCCATGCAATGTTGCCTCACTCAGTGACTTACCGTAAGGCTTTGTCCAAGGAATTGGCAAGTGAACTGTTGCAATCTAGTATCATTTATTTGGTTTTTCTTTTTTCTATTCTTTTCCTTTATAGATATTTTTATTAAGTAGTTTGATTGTACTTATTAGTGGGGTACATAGTGATAATTCATTTCATATATACATTGTGCAATTATCAAATCAATATTGTTGATGCTTCCATCTCATCTTTTCTTACCTCCCAACCCAAACAAGAAGTAAGGAAGTATCTGGGAATATTTGGGGCTGGATGTCCTGGAAGCCAGGAATCCACATTCATGGAGATAATGAGTGGTGATGAATCCTCATGTGGAAAGGAATTAAGACAATGTACAGAGGGTCATGATGAGCTCCTGAGTCTGGCTTCAGTGGTCTTGATTTTCTGTTGTGCTAAATGGCTCAGTCTACCACACCCCCTCTTATTTTTTTAAAATAATTTGATTTGTATTTCTCTTAAAAACCAGGAGAATGGTAAGGATACCAGACCATATATGGACTTCTCCATACTATAATATTTTACCTAATATATTTCTGTATATACTTCTTGCTGTCAGCATTTCTAAGTCTAAAATTATCTACTGACTTACTTTAAATGAGTATATTCTGTTCTCAAATTGAAAGAGACTTAAAGGAACATTATCTTTGTCATCCTCAGGGTTATACCAAAGTAGATAGATTGAGTAGTAATGTTCTTAAAATGGTCTTGAGCATCCATGGTAAAATTACAACTCTATTGATGGTGAGCCTGCAGCCATAGTACTGTGGCATCTGATTCCATCAGATCTCAGAAGCTAAGCAGGTTCAGGCCTCTTAGTACTTGGATGGGAGACCACCTGGGAACACCAGGTGCTACAGGCTTGGAAGAAGGACCTGGAAACCCACTCCCAAAAAGCAATCAACCATTGAAAACCCTAGGAATACCAGAGAAGCACTAACAATAGTGTTTTGCCTGTTGCATGTGGAGTCGCTATGAGTGGGATACAGACTCCACAGCACCTAACAACAACAATAATTAGTGGTGTGACTTCCCCTGGCATGCACCCAAACTAGGGTGGTAGCAAAATAAAACAAAACAAAACCCATGGACATTAAACATGTAAACATTTATCCTTTCTCTGACTGACTATAGGATCCACTCTGCTAAGTGTGCACAATGGGAAGTCATTAGAGATTCCCCAGGATGAGTTGGGCCCCTTGTCTCTGGTGAAAGCTTATTAAAGATGATATAAGTGGGGTGGTTACCTCTCCATGGAGTATTCATTAATGGGGAAATCCGAGACTACAAATTTTCAGGCGATAGTCACAGGACCAAAGGGTCACAGCAAGTTGTCAGCAGGTGCCAAGGGCAGCTGGAAGAAATCATCACCAGCTGCTACTCTGGTACTAATTAGCCTCCTCTTCATTAATCACATGCAGTGGTCCACAGTCCTGGGAGCCACGCAACCATTTTGTTTTGTACTTGGCTTGCAGAGCCCATCTCCTCATCTTTTCAAGGCAGTCCTAGTGCCATATAGCATACAAAAGAAAACCAAGTATATCCTCAGCATGTTTGTTTGCATTAGATATGAGTAGCTTTTGAAAAAAGACAGATATCCTTTGAAGCAATGTATTCCCTACTAAATTTTGGTGAAAGTAATTTCTAGGATCAGTCCCTAGAGCATGCTAGGGGTTGTCACCAAGAGATGAATATGAAAATCCAAGAGGTGATAACCTTTGTAAATTCGGACTGCTCATTAAGGCCCCAGTGGACTGTCACTGCCTGTGATCAAAATGATTAGTTGGTTGATAGGTGCTGTTGAGTCATGTCTGACTCATAGTGACCCTCATAGGGTTTTCAGTGGCTGATTGATTTGGGATTGCCTCAGGAGTGGATTGTCATGTCTTTCTCCTATTATTTGTGGTGCTGGGAATCAAACCCAGAACATCAGAGATTGCAGAGTGATGCTCTACCAAATAAGCTAAATCTTGGCCCCACGATCAAAATAGCCAGCAACAATTTAATCTGACTGAGGTAATCATCAATTTGAGTAAAAATTCAGTTTTTCCTAAAGATGTGATGGCTCTGGGTGCTTGAATTGTCTTTACTCAGGGCCAGAATGAGTTTCAGATGTCATGTAATTCAAATTTTTGTTTTATAAAGAAGGAAAAGGGACACAGTGACATTAGGGTCACATAGGTGACTCATAACAGTTGTTGTCCTTGTCAGATGCCACCCAGTCAATATTTGACTCATAGTGACCCTATGTACAACAGGCAAAACACTACAACCAGTGCTTCTCTGCTATTCATAGGGTTTTCAATGGTTGACTGCTTTTTGGGAGTGGGTTGCCATGTTCTTCTCCCAAACCTACAGCACCTGGTGTTCCCAGGCAGTCTCCCATCCAAGTACTAACCAGGTCCAACCTTGCTTAGCTTCTGAGATCTGACGGGATCAGATGCCAGAGTGGTATGGCTATAGGCATTCATAACATAGTTAAAACAAAAAAAGAAAGAAAAAAGAAAAATGAATAATGGTCAAGCAATCACAGAAGTTGCACCTTCTCATGTCTACTTTGTTAATTATCTGCTACTCTCCTACAATTGTGAGACTTTCCCTCTAGGCCCAAGTTTTCTTAGCATTATAATATATCAAAAATAAAAGCAAACCAATCTAACCATGTGCCAACTTCCTGCAACTATAGTCTATCAATATTCTGCCTTAGTTAATGCTGGTTACTCTCCTCTGCCCTCCTGTTCCCTTTCTAAACACTCAACACCTGAATTAACTGTGTCACATCTTTGTTTACCCTTTACCATGACCCCAGGTCATCATTGATAAATTCTAAAATCTAAACACATGTTTAAATGATTTTTTTCATCTCCAAATGGAATTGGACATGCCAGTAGAGTCATCTTAAAACATTCTCCTTCCCCACCCCTACACAAGCATTCTTCCTTATCTTTTCTCTAGGAAAAATCCCTGATTCTCCTCTGCAGACACTGCCAGCCTCTCTTCTTCTGCCTTGGCTGCTGGCTTCTGATATCTCATTTTCAGCCTTTCATCCCCCACACTTTGTTCCTATTGCTTTCATTCACCCTATCTCAGGCTTCAACAAACCCATATTTGCTCCTGAAATCTGGAGGGCTCTATACAATTGCTGATCTGCCATCTGCACTGGGACAATAATACATGCACACCCCCTGCACACACACACATGGACATATGCACATACATACATGCACAGATGCACATACACTGCATAGAGCACTTTAAACATCACACATAAAACCCAAATATCATTGAGCCCCTCATTCCTTCTCTCCTTACAAACTAAGTTTCTCAGGAGTGCTAGCTTTGCTAAATGGCATCTGTGTCAAATTTACGCAAACTAACAGAGGCATATTCCAAGCATCTATAAATTCTTCCTCTCTCTTCATTCCTTCATTAGTGTTTCCTATTTATTCTTCCACAGAAATACCTCCTGAATTTCTCCTCTCCTCTCAAACCTACCCCAACCTCAGC
The DNA here is from genome assembly GCA_007922755.1 of Pedetes capensis. NCBI lineage: Eukaryota > Metazoa > Chordata > Mammalia > Rodentia > Pedetidae > Pedetes > Pedetes capensis. The sequence continues at coordinate 29,856 of VMDO01003857.1, forward strand.
CACTGTCTCATTGTGGACCTTGTCATGTTTTGCCTAAGATGTCATTACTTCCTCACAGTTTCCCTATTGTCATTGATCATTTTCCAAACTACAGCTTCACTTACCATGAGAATATTCTCTACCACACAATGAAAAGGGAAAAAGAAATTAATATATACCTACCAAAAATCTTCAGCTTCTGGTTTGTAGGTTCCAGTAAGCCTCTTATACACATAAAACATAAGTTCATAAATTATTTAACATGGTTAATTTATTAAACTCAGTAAATTTTGTTTTCCTTATCCATGAGAAAGAGGTAAAAATGGTCCCCTCACACAATTGCTGTGAGTCTCAAATGCATTAATAGATGAAAATTTCCTCTCTGATCTTGAAGGTCTGAACATGCATGTCCCAACTTCACTATATGACAACATACTTTTATAAAGGTATATAATTATCAAATGGAAGAAAATAAGCTTTTGTCCTAATGTCATCTCTGAAAACTCATCAAGCCTCCTTTGTCTGGAATCACCAACTCCTTTATCCTGAGCTTCCCTGCAGAGAGAGCTGACCACACATGTACATTGAGGGCAACTCACAGTATTCCAGTAGACCACTGACAACACTTTAGCCCTAGGATTTGTTCATCTCCTTTTCTCAGGATGCTTCATGTCTTTGATGAATGTGTGTATGTGTGTGTGCACATATGTGTGCATGTCAAATGATGTACATTTTCTCATTTTGTACCACCAAATTAGTCACATAGGATAGTTCAGAGAGTCCTTGTTAAATAATAGATGAAGGAATGATTGACTAAATGCACATGTACATACAGATGTGTTATATTAAGCACCTGTTGTGTACCAGTTCACCTTATCTTAACTTAGTCTGTCTCTTATCCTGGACATCATTAGAGACACCAGTTTTTGGTGGGCTCTGACTGATGTCACATAGGAGCAACCTACTAGGCCCTTGCTCAAGACCCAGCTAAGTCCCTCATGCCTCCCTCTATAGAATTCAACTTGACAACCACTCATGTGCAACCCAGAAGTGGCAGGGCACATGAGTTTCTAAGTCCTCACTGGAAGACCTTTGACTAGTGAGGATTGGAATTCATGGCTCAAGGTGTCCCCTTTCTCCATGTGTGAGGAGCTCCTAAACTTGGTCCACATGTTGCTCAGGTCAGAGCACCTAGAGTTGTGGCCATGTGTTCAACTCATCCTTCCACCAGCCCCCATCTATGCCTGCATCGGTTCCTTTCTCTCACTTCCCTGGAGGAGAACAGTCAGATGCAGGACATAGCCACAGGCCCTGGTTTCTAATAAACCTAGTCAGAAATAGTCAATAATGGTCACAATGAACCAGAACAGCAGTTTTTTGTTAGCTAAATCCTCTTCATGCTACAATTTTCTAGAAAATATAACTTTCTGATTTTATAAAAAACATGTTTTCATGGAATTTGTTATCCTAAATTTATATGTGGATATTGATATGTAGTATAAGATTTGACTTTTATATCTACCATTCATAAAATATTTAATGAGGTTAATTTATTTATCTCAATATACTTAAGTTTCCTTATCCATGAGATAAAGATGAAAATGATCCCCTCACAGGATTTCTGTGATTCTCAGATGCAATAAGAATAGAAATTGCCTCCCAGAAGCTGAAGTTCTGAATATGCGGGTGTTCCTTCATTATATAATAACACATTTCTATAAAGGCACATAGTTATCAAATGGAAAACAGAAAGCTATTGGTACTCATTATAACCTTCACTTCCAGCTATGGGGATTAAAAATAGTGTATCACCTTTAATAACATGTAAATTTTGAATATTAATGTCCATCATTACACTTTACTATAATTTTTTTTCTTTAATGGCAACATGTATTGATGCTGATTTGACAGAGGTAAAAATCTGCTCTTGTCAGCATAACAGATGATCCTTTGGTCTCCATTGTATTTGATCAAGAAACCCAGAGTCCTCACCACTTTTATCAGCACTTTCATTTTTCCAGTTTCCATAAAGTAAGATGTGATAATATCGTCACAAAACACTACTGTGTTAACAGATACTAAAATAACCATCAAATCAACCAAAGGGCTACAAAATACCAACCTGGGAGAGTCTGAAATGGTGATTCATCAACTAATGTACAACAATTTGGATTCAGCATATGTAGGGAATTTGACACCTGTCCATTTAAAATATATGTGAATACAAATGCAGGGAAGCTAAATTTCCTACCGTCAAGATCCACATATTTTTTTCCTCTAAAATTATGTAGTCCTTTTACTTCTACAGAAAGAACATTTCTTTTTTTGTTTGTTTATTTATCTTTTTGTTTTTGTGACAGGGTCTCACTTTGTAGTCTAGGCTGGCCTGAAACTCTTAATCCTCCTGCATACGCCTGCCCAGCAAACACCACCATGCCAGACTCAAATGATTCTTATTCAGCAGCAATTCTGAGTATGGTACAGGACTCTACTTTTATGATTAAATGGTGCTGCTGTATAGATAAGAACAATACAGAATAAAATAGCATTTTTCTTTGTGTTGCCTTTTGAACTATGTAAGTTGCTCCAGTGTATTTCTGAGAATACTTATCACTGTTACTTTAATTATTTATCACATCACTTTAAAAATAACCATCTTGATCCCCCAGAATTAGACTTTATTCATTCTTGATCTCCTTGAAGGATTTTACTCCTATGGGGTGTTTTCATCCCCAAGGTTGATCAATGCATGTTTGCGGAGTAAATGAGTGGACATTACATTGTAATGGGTGGGAACTTTGCTTTGTGCCAAAAAACACTTAACAGCCACTATACCATCCCTTAAAACATGCTGGAGAGTCTGTGATTTTCCTGGGGTTGTCAAAACAAACACTTTTCTTGGATTGAATGGTAACATAAAACTCTCTTTGTTACAGTTTATACATTTGGAGTTGTCCTCTTTTTTCATTGACAACTTATCATTACTTTGTCATATTTTTATTCAATGAGTCTCTAATTCACTGATACTTTTTTCATCTTGTAAACTCCTTGGTTCAGACTCCACATGCCTCTTGCCTTGGTGATGGTGAAGGTTGATATGAGCTTCTTTTCTTGCCTTTCTTTTACTTCTGGACCACCTACACATGCCCATTTGTTTAAACTTTCCTAAGTGCCCTTTTCTTATTCGTTACTTCCACCACAGAGCCGACCATGGTATTAGCTTATATATTCAGACTAAATTTCCTCCATGTTTATATCACATTTGCTCTTGTCAGTTGTGGAAGAGTATGAAGAGCAAAGTTCCATGTCCTCAGACTCCTAGAACCTCCTGGTTTAAGGCTAAGGCTAACTCTTCCAGTTGCCTTCAGGTCACTATGCCATTGGCCAGACATTTGTGAGACACCACACCAGATCTCTTTTGTGGCTATTCTTCCTGGCCAATGTTTGGCTCAAAGCTGCATTCCTATTGTCTAAAACTTCATCTTGTGTATTCTATGCAGCCAAAACTGGCCTCGAACTTTCAGGGCTCTTGCCTCTGCCTCAGCCTCTCTAGTGCTGAGATTATAAGGTGTTGTGGTTTGGATCAAAATGTTTCCCAAAGGTCTTGTGTTTGAACACTTGTTGCCCAGCCGATGGCACTATTTGTGGAGAGTTTGGGAAATTAGGGAGGAGAGATTCTAGCTTTGTGGAAGCAGCTCCGTGGGGGTGGTCCTGTGGAGATTTTTACATGGAGCCCCATTTCCCATCACTCTTTGCTTTCTGCTTCCTGATGGCCAAGATATGAGGTTTTGTGCCATGGGCCTTGCCAGGCTTCCTGCCACCCCACATTCTGCCTCTGTCGATTAAAATGCTACAACCATAAACCATGCTATTATGGACTGATCCTCTACCCATGAGGCCCCTCAAAAAATCTCTCCTCTTGTTGAGTTTGTTTCAGTTGGTTTCTCTGTCACAGTGACACACCAACTGACTAATACAACAGGTATGCACCACCACACGTGGCTACTTTCTCCTAACACCTCTACTCTATTTAACTCTTTAAATTCTACTAATTGATGAAGTTTCAGCATGAAATTTTAACACTACTATAGTAGAGGTTATGGGAGAGGTTTCCTGAGCACATCCATGCTTGTTTTAAGGTAACACATTTTATGGTGTTGCCCTTTGCCACTACCTGCCTATTTCTTCAGAAAGCTAATGAAAGCCTCAACAGAAGGGCCCAGATTTGGCTTGTTATTGTATCTAATATTTTGCCATGGAAACAAGCCAATAAACCAAAGAACATTGAATTCTTTGAGAATAAAGATTATGCCTATATTGTCTTTCTTACCATTGTATTCATAGTATTTTACAGTGTTCAGCTCATAAAAGGTACATGCTTGAGGCAAGTTGAATTAATTATGAATGCATCATTGAATGTACATATATTTCCACATGGTGCAATTACACAGCATTATGCTGAGTCTAGTTTACATTATGTCATGACTTTAGCCATGCTTGACATTAATGCTCTTGAGAAATATCAAACATATCCATGTGATATTCAAATGGAATATATATATATAGGTGTATATATATATTCCATTTGAATATCTATCTATATAATTTATTTTTCATATTACTGAATGCCTTAGATTCCTCCATATTTTACTTTAATAAGTTATTTTTGGTGTATATTCTTATTTATATTTCTGATTATATCTTTAGGCTGGATGTCTCATCTTAATATTTTTAGGTCAGTAACATAATTTTGGGGGCTGGGATTTAGCTCAGTTGGTAGAGTGCTGCTCTGCAGTCTCTGAGGTTCTGAGTTCTATTCCCAGCACCCCAAAATGGGAGAAGGACGTGGCAACCCACTCCCAAGGCAATCCTGAAACAATCAGCCATTGAAAACCCTATGAGGGCTGCTATGAGTTGGACTGGACTCTAGGGCACCTAACAACAACAACAACAACATAATTTTTAAAGGCCTTTTTAATTTTAATAACAAATACTTTCTGCAAATACTTACAAACACCATATGCAATATGTTCCACCGCGTTTTTTGAAGTTTTGACTTTATAATTTTATTTACTTATTTACTTTCAGTACTGGCAGGTTGAACTCAGCAAGTACTCTACCACTGAGCTGCATCCCCAGCCCATTTTGTTATTTTTTATTTTGATACAGGTTCTCAACAAGTTGTGCAGGTTGGCACTGGTCTTGAACTAACAATCTCCTTTCCTCAAACTCCCAAGTTAGTGGGATTATAGGTGTGTGCCATGGTGTCTGGGTGTTGACTATACAACTTTAAATAGTGTTTAAATAACACTTGCATTTTTTTTAAGAGAATGAATTTAGAAATTTTATAACATATGCCAAAATGAGACAGTAATACAATGAATCCTCATGAACCCAGTTTCAATGTAGACCAATTTGCTTGTGGTCAATCTTGTGCATCTCCTTTCATTTTTCCTGCCCTTTCCTCCAGTATTATTGCAAAGCAAATCCCAGACACTGCAACATTCATCCATAAATATTTAATGATGCATTTCTAGCACATAGAAGTTTTTTTTATAAACAATAACACAGCAGTAATATCCTACCAAAATAAAATTAGCAATAATTCCTCAATGTCATTATATATTTAGTGTTAAACAGGTGTGTTTGCACATGGACTTAATATTCTCTTTTTCTTTTCTGGTTCAACCTTGTGGTTATAAGGATGATCAGCCTCCTACTCCCCCAACAAACTTAGCAAGTAATGATCCTTAGTTACTTCTTATTTGCTAATTTTATATTTATAATTATATTTGATGCCCAATAAAGAATCAAAATATAGTAGCCCATATCCCATTAACTCCAAAATCTAAAATAATGCAACAGAAATATATTACTTATGCACATAAAAAGTCTAAACAAACATCACTGTAACTCACCTACAAAAAGCAACTGCTTACTCTGCACTTCCTTTATGCTTTGAAGTCTTCAGCAGATCCTCTGCATTGAGTAAATAGATGTGGAAGGACAGGATGCAGCAAGTGTACCTTTAGCTCAAAAGTGACCTTTATTATTCTAATTGCCTTCCTCTCAATCAGCAAGACTCTATTTCCTGACATTAGAAGAGGCATAGTCCTCTGGGAAATGAAATTTCTGACTAGGTAGCCACTTTAAACAGTCACTCTACAATAGATTGAAGTAGGGATGTTTGGTGGTCTGATAGTGATATTTGCCACTGTAAATCTCTACAGTGCTTCTCTTATCAACCTACCAGAGGGAGGGCGTATATATAGTGAGTACTCAAAAAGCATGCTGTGTCTGGGCACTGTGGCTCAGTTACTCCTATAATTCCAGTGTTCACGAGGTTGAGGCAGGAAGATAGAGAGTTTGAGGCCAGTCTGTACAGTGAGACCATCTATAAAAATTATTTGCTTTAACCAGATATTTAATCCATAGAATATAACCTATAGAAAACAGAAGTTATTAAATGTAAAATATTGTGGATTTGAGGATTACAGTAAATGGAAGAAATTGATTCAGATTCATGTGGTATCTGTAGAAATGCATTTGTGTGGATATGAAGATTTGGGGACATTTATGTTTGTTATCTATACAAACTATGGATTATTTACATAGCCAAGATTTGATTGCTTGTGAGGATTACACATTTAACTTATATATTCATATATTCATGTAAAATTTAAACAGTGATAACACATATATTCTTCAGTTTTTGGGGTTTTTTTATTCGGTACTGGGGGTTGAATCCAGGGCCTCACGGTTGCATGCTTTGCAAGCGCTGGACCACTGAGTTGCACCCCACTTTTTGAAACAGGGTCTCACTAAATTTTGCAGACAGCCTCTTGTCTCAACTTGCAATCTTCTTGCCTCTGCCTCCCAAGATGCTGGGATTACAGGTGTGCACCACTGCACCCGGCTTTCTTCCATTTGTTTTACAAAGACACACAGTCACTTCACTATACCACTACTTCTTAATAGCAAAAAGAACAATAATCTATATGTCTTCAAATAGATAGTCATTTGCATAAGTTATGATAGGATTATGTATCACACTATTACCTATAGGCAATAAAGTAAATAGCATGTGGATATTAAATATTTTGTCAATGTGTATTTTTAAATGTGAAGTATTCTTGCAGGAATAGACCTCAAGATATGATGCATGATATAATTTGATTTTACAAAATCTATGTACTATATATTAGTATTCAATTGATACATAATATATTACCACAAATATATGAAAATACAACATTTTTCTATCATATTTTAGTTTTGCAAGTCAGAAGACTGCCATGACATGACTGGATTCTATAGAAGGTCTCACAAAATCAAAATCAAGGTGTTAGCAAATCTGCAATTTTTATTTGTTTCTGAAGACTTTGAAAGGGAATTTATTTTGGTTGTTGACAGATTCAGTTCACTGTCACTGTCAGACTGAGCTCTCCATTTCCTTGATGTGTGGATCCCTCCACGTCACAGCCAGCAGGTATTGGGTAACTACTTCTCAAGCTTTCCAACTCTCTGAATGCTCTTCTGCCTTCCTCTCCTTCTTTTGAAGGCTCATCTGATTATACTGTTGTTGTTGTTGTTGTTGTTAGGTACCATCCAGTTGGTATCCGACTCATAGCGACCTTACCTACAACAGGCAAAACACTATTGACAGTGCTTCTCTACTGTTCATAGGGTTTTCAATGGCGGACTGTTTTTTTTTTTGGGAGTGGGTTGCTGGGTCCTTTGATCATACCAGGCCAGCCAAAATAATCCAGGACAGTATATCTGTCACATAAACTGATCAGCATTTTTAATTACTCCTGTAAAGCTCCTTTTTCTATTGAGGGTAGCACATTTGCAGTCATGAGAATTAGCATGAGACAAAAGTCTGCTTACCACGTACAAATGATCATATGTAGCTAAATCAATGAATCATCTGAAGGTTATGATTCTAGTATATGTTATGTTAGCTTTCTTATACTGTAACAAAAAGTTTGAAATAATATAAAAAGAGAAAAGGTTTATTAGGGCTTATAGTTCTGGATGCTTCAGTCCATGGTGGATTGGCCCCATTGGTTTTGGGTTTGTGGCAAGGAAGTACATAATGGTAGCAGTGCATGGTGGAGGAGGCTATTCACCTCGTAGAAGGTGGGAAGCAAAAAGAGGAATAGGAAAAGGCCAGGATACTTTTATTCCCTTCAAGGTCCTGCCCAAAATGATTTAACTTCCTTCTACAAGGCCCCACTTCTTAAAGGTCCAATGCCTCCCAACAGCACCAAGCTGAGGACCAAGTTTCTAACACATAAGTCTTTGGAGGACATTCCAGATCCAAACTGTCACATATTAGAATGGTCATATTGCTGTGATTCTTTTTATGTACTTTAAAATTTTGTGTTCAATTTAAATGTATGTTATATATTCATGTTTTGGGGAAAAAAAACAGAAAAAATAATAGAAATTTTCTATGTTTAGCAGATGAACATCCTTCACCCTTGACAGCTGTCCATGGATGCAGCATTGCTGACTTTGCAGTTTGATTATGGCTCCTGCTTTTTCAATACTTTTCTAAATTTTACTCCCCTTAGGTACACCTGTACTGGGCAAGGCCAGCCTCCCAGAAGTTACACGGATGCTTTGAATAACTGATGTGGAATGGGGTCTGAAATAACAGGTCTAATGATACAGTGTCCAAAGCTCTAGGTTTATATGTGGTTTTCTTTAAAAATGTGTAATGAGATGGTTGTTCTGTGGGCAATGGAATGTGTCCAGGTCTGGTAATGAGAGGTTTGCCTGGAAAGCTGTAATGAGATGCTTGGATGGGACTCTAATAAGATCGCTTGCTGGGAGTGTGTAATTAGTCGCTTAGCTTGGTGTATGCAAAGAGAGCTGTGACTCGGAGTATAATTAGTTTGGGAGTTGATGCCATGTGTGGCTGGACTGCAAAGGGATGATGGAGCAAGCCTTGTGGGAGTGGCCAGTGGACTGTGATCATGTGCAAGCCGTGAGGGAAATGAGTTGCACAGGAAGTGACTGTTGCGTTGGAATAGAGAGGTGATGTGGTCTCTGCATAGTGTGTAGTCAGTTATTAGAAGGAATAAAATGCAGGGTGAGCCTGTGGGAATAGATTTACCTATGGGGGTAGAATATAAACTCTGGAACAGATGACCAAGGTAAGAATCCCTGTCCTATATCCATGGAAAGAACCTCAGGCAAGCCACTCACATTTCCCACCTCCCTTTCTGAATCCATAAACTTAGGCTCGCAATAGCACTCACCCCCATAGCATCATGGTGAGGATTAAATAGTTCCATCTATGGAAAGTGTTGAATGCATTGCCTGCCACATACATGACTATCCCATGTAAGTGCAAGGCCTTATGGTGTCCTGAGACCTAGAAAAGACCCAGTAAAGGACTGAATCTTCATGAAAATTCAGAAGGGAAGCAAAAGCTTGCAGACTCTCCCTTGCTTGATTCACCTTAGAAAAGTAAAAATTAGCAGGAGAGAGACCTATGTCAGACATGCACATGATGTCTGTGGTTAGAGAGAATCCTGCAAGGCTGAGTCAGCTTCTCTAAGCTACAGGAAGGCCTATATTGAGAGATCCCACAACAGGCCAGACCATAGAAAGAGACATGTCAGAGCAGGATGTGGGTGAGGATGCCATCTCTGCCCACTACCTGGTCCATAGTTTCTTTGTTTGTATAATTGGGAAATTTATCCACATTTCTTAAGTTGCTTAAAAGTTAAATGTATACACACACACACACACACACACACACACACACACACACACATGTTATTGTTGTTAGGTGCCATCGAGTCAAGTCCAATTCATAGCAACCCTATGTAAAAGAGAATGAAACACTCCCTGACACTGTGCCATGCCCAGCACTATGTCAGTGCTTCTTTGCTATTAATAGGGTTTTCAATGGCGGATTGTTTCAGGAGTAGGCTGCCACATCCTTCTCCTATTTTTTCAGTGCTAGGGATTGAACTCAGGGACTCAGAGAGCACAGAGAAGAACTCTACCAACTGAGCTAAACCCCAGCTTTATATGTGTGTGTGTGTGTGTGTGTGTGTGTGTGTGTGTGTGTGTGTATTCACACATACATATGTATATGTATATACAAATATATGTATATATATACACATATCTATATTTATAGAATAATGTTACTTACATTCTAAGTTTTGGTCAGTTAGAATAGTATTTATCTGCAGGTTACAGAAAATAAAATCAAAAGTGACTTTATAAAGGGATTGAGTTGTTATCATTGAATCAGAAACCTGGGGCTAGATGAGTCAAGGACGACATGGACATTGCCATGATGTCTTCAAAGACTCCAGACATGTCTGCTTTCCATGATCTACTGTGTGCCTATTATTCAGCAATCTCTCCTCTAGTCACATGTTTGTGCCTGAGCACCATGACTGAATTTCATAAGCAAGAAAGAGGGAGGGTGATATTTGAAGAACAAAGGGCCATCTATACACATTGGTTAGTCTGTTTCATTATAAAAACTTCCAGCAAATTCCAATAAATGATTTCTCATTACTACTTATTAGCTATATCAGGTACGAATTAAACAAATTTGTTAGATTTCCAATGTACATGTACTGAAATCATACTTTTAGGGGAAGATTTGTAGCTGAATTTTATTTATTAAGGATATTACCCTTTTGGCATCATCTGATCTGTTGACATTGGGTTAAGTCTTAATAATGGAGTAATTGTCTTCTCACTAAGAAACCCTTAGTAAATTAACAAAATCATGGGAAGAACATGGCTCAAGGCAGAGAGACTGCCATTATTATACATAATAATCACATTTCTGTGAACTTTCATCAAATTCATGCTTGGTATAAGACTCCAGGTAAACAAACATTTCCCTTTTCAAGGGATATTTGACATTTCTTTCTTTATTCTACCTAAAAGAGACACAACTGCATTTCCATAGAACAATCTGATAATAGCTATCTAAACAAACAAAATCAAGAAATTGATTTATTGCTGTGAATGCAAAGGGTTAAAACCATGAGCATTTCATCAAAGTCATTTTATAAATCCAAGGACTCTACAGTGGTCATTAGCTCCATCTCCACAGAGCGCTTGGTGGTCTGTCTTCTTCATCTCTTTCTCTAAGCTTGAAAAGAAAATTTCTTACACAAGATGAATTACCTCTCTGAAAGTAATCTTCACCTGAGATTGAGCACTGTTGTGAACTTCTCCTTTTGATGATGAAAAGGTGACAGTGGATAATGTATTATTCAAGTTAGCCTAAGTTACGCTGTAGAAAAATAAAGTGCCCAAATCTGAATAGCTTAACAAAATTAAAGGACCATGTCCTATTATCTTCAGTGTCCAAAAAAAGTTGGCAAGTATAGCTCTGATAACCAGAACCTCTCAGGAATCTGGTAGGACAAAGGCACCACCATCTCAGCATCTCACTTTCTTGATACATAGCTCAATATTCATTACAGCCTTTACAGAGAGGGCTGGAGAGTCATAGGCAATTAAATGTTTCATTAGAAAATGACATGTATTATCTTTTTTCATATTTCTTTAGCCACAACCAGTCATATGGACATGTACATAGAAGTAAGGAAAAACTTCATATCAATGAACATTTGTGTAAATCTATTCGTTATTCTGTTTCATTTTCCAAACTCCTTAAAATGTTTATGTTGGATCTTCTTACTTCCTGATTCCTGCTCTGGAAAACTCATTTTTAACCCTACCTTCCAGATAAACAACCAAATACAAAAACAACCTAATACAAAAATTCCAAAATTTCCAACAACAACCTAATACAAAAGTCACCAAGAGCTGATAAATTCCCACTGCTTTATCCTGAGCACACTGAACAGTCCCAAAACAAGTAACCTTGATAAATATCATTTATTTTTTAAATTTATTCACTGTATAACAGTTCTTTAAATGGTTCTCCAAGCTACCTGGCACCACCTGATTCCAGACTAATTCTCATCTCATTTCATTATCTTTGGGCATTTTATTTTAAGCTGTTTTGTTCTGTTTGGCATTTTCTCAGTAGTAGAGATTTGCCTGTTTTCCTCTCTCCCTCCCTCTCTTCCTTCCCTGATTCCCTTTTTCTTTTCTTTTCCTTTTCCTTTCCTTTTCTTTTCTTTTTTTTCCTCTTTTCTTCTTGAGATAGTACTGCCATGACTTTTGCCAGTTTTCTTGTTTTGTTGGAGGGTTTATGTTTTTATTCATTCACATTTTTAGTAGCTAAAAAATGATACATTCTTCATAAAGAACTTTTTGTTTCCAGTGCTTCTCTAAGGATTTTGTTATTTTAATTTAATCTATTCTTTCAATATCTTTTTCAATCCATTTAAGTGTACAATTCATTGACATTGTGCACATTGCGTTACTATCATCACTGTTTTCGGAGCATATTTCATCTTCCCAAACTGAACCTCGTTACACATTAAAAATTGAAACAAAAGAAAAACACAATGAAATAAAAACAAAACAAAACAAAACAAAACCTCCTCATAATCCCTTTTCCCAGAGCTTCTCAGCCCTTGGGAATCAGCATGCTTCTTTCTGTCTTTGTGAAACTGGCAATTCCAAGCACATTTATGCCAATGCAATCACATGGCATTTGTTTCTTTGTGACTCTAGCTTATTTTACTCCATATAGTATCTTCATGGTCCATGCATGTTGTAGCGTGCATCTGAATTTCTTTTCTTTTTTAAGCTCTTGATAATACTCCATTGTATGTGCATATTACATCCTGTATAGATGGAAACTTGGGTTGCTTCAGTCTTCAGAGTGTTGTGAGTGACACGGCTATAAACACAAATGCACCAACACCTTTTCCAGTTTCTGCTTTCAATTCTTTTGAGCATATATTTAAAAGTGGTATTTTTAGGAATATGTTTAATATTGATGTGTATCACAATTTTATCTTTACATTTTTAAGCAACTACCATACTGTTTTCCATAGTAGCTGCACCATTTTACATTCTTATCAGTGATGAACAAGGATTCCAATTTTCCACTTCTTTGTTAAAACTTATTTTCTGCTTTGATAATAGCCATCCAAGTGAATATGAAATGATATCACATTTTAATTTTTTACTTCCATTTTCCTAATGATTAGTGATTTGATGGTCTTTCCATGTGTTTATTGAACATTTGCATAACTTCTTTGGAGAAATATCTGCTCAAATTTATCATTTTTTAATTTTTTTAATTTTTGAAGTTCTTTGTATATCTTGGGTATTAACTCCTTATTAAGTATGAGATTCACAAATGTTTTCTCTCATGGATTGATATCATTCTATTGTTAGAATGCTTAGATGCACAGAAATTATTAACTTTGATGTAGTCTATTTTTCTCTTTTGTTGCCTGGGTTTTTTATATGTTATCAAAGAAATTATTGTAAACTGAGATATCATGAAGTTTTCCCCTTATTTTTTGAATAATACTTTAATAGTCTTAGTACATTTAGTACTTTTAGTCTTAGTACATTTAGTCTTAGTACATTTAGTACTTAGTACTTTTCTTTCTTCTGCTAATTTTGACTTAAGTCACTTCTTTTTCTAGTTACTTGAGGTATAGATTTAAGTTGCCAATTTGATATCTTTGTCTCTTAATGTAGGCACCTGGTATGCGGGTCGCCCCTCCCCAACAGCCAGGAACTGGACTAGCTCTTTTCCTCTGACCAACATCGGGACTCCACAGGGGTTGGGGGTGGGAGGCCAGACTGGTGAACACCACCCACGGCGTCAACGACAGCTGGGTTTGGGATGCCTTTGATACAGGTTCTATCCTACAGCTCAGCTCTGGGCCCGCCCTTCAGGATAGCAGAAGTGTCACGGCTCTTGAGTGTTGCAGCTCCACCTCCTGCCCTGGGTCCCGAGGCTCTTCCTCTTCAGCTGTGAGCTGGGGTCCTCCAGATGTCCCCTAAGAAGGCTGGCTTATTCTCTGCCGCTGCTGATTCCCGATGTTTTCCTTTTTGGTCAGGCCATGGAGTGGCCTCTGAGATGGCAGACAGTGTCCTCTCTTGATCTGGCAATGGTATGGCCTGTCTGCGATGGTGTGGCAGAGCAGTCTGTCAGCAAGCAACCCCCCAGCAGGAAGCTAGCAGCCAGCAGCTCTCAGCATCACCATCAGCAGCCTCACATGCACAGTGAGCTTGGTTTATATGTTGTTGTTGTTAGGTGCCATCGAGTCGGTATCCGACTCATAGCGACCCTCGTAGGGTTTTCAATGGCTGACTGTTTCGGGATTGCCTTGGGAGTGGATTGCCAGGCCCTTCTCCCATTTTTGCGGTGCTGGGAATTGAACTCGGGACCTCAGAGACTGCAGCGCAGCGCTCTACCCACTGAGCCAAATCCCAGCGATAATAATTTATTGCCTGTTGTTGTTGTTAGGTGCTGTTGAATCAGTATCCGACTCATAGCGACCCTTATAGGGTTTTCACTGGCTGACTGTTTCAGGATTGCCTTGGGAGTGGATTACCAAGCCCTATCTCCCATTTTGCGGTCCTGGGAATTGAACTCGGGACCTCTGAGACTGCAGCGCAGTGCTCTACTAACTGAGCTAAATCCCAGCCCTTGGTTTATATAGTCTTGGGTAACTGCCTTTACTGCCTCAGGATGACAATCAGGTGGGGGCATGAGGGGCTTATGTGCAACCAATTTAGGAGTGACATTCAAATAGTGCAACCAGATGTCACTCCTTGGGCAATCAAGGGGAGATCCTTGATTACCAATCAGGGGACAAGATAAGGGTTGGATAATTCCCTACACCTGCCCCCACCTTGTTTTTTTTTAAAGTAACAGTACCCCTTTTTCATTTAAAGTGGCCCCTGACAGTTTTAAACAGTTACAGCCGTTACCATTGCGTATGAACTCAGTTACATAAATGCTATTACAGAGAGCATTTACAGATAGAACAAAGGCATTTTTTTTTTGGCATCTCATTTTCAGGTTTTTACATAAAATGTCCTAGCTTAGATCATTTTCAGTTGCTACAATAAAATACTCAAGATTGGGTACTCTATAAAGCAAACAGGTCTATTTAGCTCACAATTTAGAAGGTAGAAATTGTGATATCAGGTAGCCCACCTGTTGGGCTTCTGGTGATTGCCTGATTATCTCTAGCACTACATGGCAGAGAAGCAGAATTGGAATCAGATGTGTAAGGAAGGCATCATGTGGAGAGGACTTTCTTTATAAAACCCACTCTTATGAAAACTTACTTGAGCCACAAGACCAGTACTAATCCCTTTTGGGGGCAGTGTTTCCAATGACCCTATTACCTCACAGTTGGCCCCGCTTCTTAAATGTTCTACCACCTCAACAAACACCACAGAGGACCAAGCCTCCAGTAAATGATCTGTTGAGGGACAAACCATATCCAAACTGCAACACTGCCTGTTCATTGCTGCTTTTTCCAAAACCCAGAACTTTTGTCAGGTTGTGACTTCTATTATATCTGTATTGAGATAGTTTCTGATTTGTTTTTCTATGTCTGCTTTGACTTAACAGGTTCTGAAGAGTATTTTCTTTAATTTTCCCATATTTGAAAATATACTTGTTTTCTTTCTTCTATTGGTTTCTACTTTTATTCCATGATGATCATATATTCTGAATAATTTTAATCTCCTTAAATTGATTAAGACTTCTTTTATGTCCCTGTATAAAATCTATCCTAGAGAATGTTTGGGGTACACTTGAGAAGAACCAATGTTTGGTTGTTATTGAGTAGAAAGTTCTGCATATGTCTGCTAGGAGCATTTGATCTATACTGATATTCAGTCTGTTTTTTCTTATCCATTTTCTTTCTGGATGATCTCCCCATTGTAGAGAGTGAGGCATCAAAATCTTTCATTGTTATTGTATTTCTGTCTACTTTGTCCTTCAGATTTGTCAATGTTTGCTTTATATATTTAGATCCTTTGGTATTGGGTATCAATATAATTATTATATTTTCTTTTTGAATTGATCTGTTTATGATTATATAGTGACTGTCTTATGGGACAACCTTTTACTTAAAGTTGTTTTGTCTTATGTAGATGTATACTTAGTTATGCAAGTGTACACTGCTTTTTCTTAGTGACTATTTGCATGGAATACATCCTTCTTTCTCTTTGTTTTTAGCTTATGTGTGTCCCTACATCTAAAATGAGTCCTTTACAGATAATGTAAAGTTAGATGTTTGTTTGTAATCCACAAAGGAACTCTGTGTCTTTTTATTTGGGAGCTTTTTCTATTAACATTAAAGGAATTATTGATAAGTAAGGAATTACTGCTCCAATTTTGCTCACTGTTTTCTGGTTTGTGGTTCCCTTGTTACTTTCTTCTTATATTTGTTTAGGATTTGATGCTTTTTGTATCTTATGTTTTTATCTTTTGTGTATCTATTCTATGCTTTTTGTGGTTTTCATAAGGGTTACATGTACTGTTTTATATGTATATATTTGTCTTATTTATATACTTATCTTGCATGCTGATAATAATTTCAATGACATAAATTATAATAAACTCCACATCCCCTCCTACTCACTTTTCCTCATTTTATGTGAGAATTATGTCAGCACATAAATGCCTTTTTGTGATGTCAGATTTTACTACTTTCTATACTGTGTTTCCACTAACAAGTTTCCGTGGTGGTCACAATTATTCTATTTATGTTTCCTTTTTCTTCTCAGATTCAATAATTTTTATGACCTAATTCAAATTTGCATTTTCTTTTTTCTGCCTGATTTAATCACCAGTTAAACTCCTCTAGTGAATTTTTCAACTCAGTTGTTATATTTTTCAGCTCCAGATATCTTTCATTCTTTTCAAAATGATTGCTATCTCTTTGTATATATTTTGTTTATGTATCATTTTGCAGAATTCTTTGAATTCTCTGTTTCCCCTACTTATCAAGCATATTTAAAACAATTGTTTAGAAGTCTTTTAGAGAAGTCCAATATCTGTTTCTTCAAGGTCAGTCACTAGAGAATTTTGTTCTTCTTAATTTTTTTGTAGAACTTGTGATAGTTGTATAAAAATAGGTGATTTGAAAGAAAGATTGTTTCCCCAGTCTTTGCATAGGGGCTCTATATAGGGGGAAGACCTCCTTTAATTAGGAAGACATGTTCTGAGACTTCTATTCATCTTAATGTGAAGATTTAAAGAGTTAAAGTCTTCTCAGGACTTTTCTTGGTATATATTTTTCCTGGTTTCTGTGTCTTCTTTTTGTCTTTTTCACTGATTTCCTTTAGACATAGCAATTTTTAAATGCCCTACTTTATGTGAGCAACTCAGCCCTATTTTTCCTCTGGGCTTTCAGTCTTCTGTTGTACTCTCCATTCAGCAGCCTCTTGCCCCAGGTACCTGCAGGTCTGTGATCTCTGGCTTCCATGAGTCACGCCTGCTGTTTGCCATGTTTTTACTATCCTGAGTCCTAGGCAGTACTATTTTGGCCTGAGCCAATGTTAGGTGACAGAATCCTACCCCTTTAAACAGTCCCCAGGTAAGAACTTTGCAAATTCAAGTCTGTTCTGCTCCCTCTCAGTCACAGAGTGAATTGAAGAATAGCCAGTTCCTCTAAACCACGCGTTACCACAAGGAAAAGGGTAGCGGCAAGAGTGAGTAAAAACCACACATGAAATTTCAGAGGGGACCTTTTTGTCTGTTTGTTTGTTTCTCAGGGGTTAAACCCTGGGACTTACATATGCTAGGTAGCCACTGCACCACTGACCTATACACCCCAAGCCTTTTCTTTTATTGTTTATTTTGAGACAAGGTCTTGCTAAGTTGTGCAGGCAGCCTCTGGCCTCAGATGTGTTATCTTCTTGTCTCTGCCTCCTGAGTTACTGGGATTATAGTTGTGCACCACTGCACCTGGCACTTTCGTTGGATTTTGAAGGGAGTTTGTACTTGATTGTTGGATATCTTGGTTGCTATTGATAGTTGACTGACCTAGTCCCTACATAGTCATTTTAGGAAGTTTCTGTTGGTGTATTTAATATTTTCACTGGAGAATGTGAGCCTGAATCTTCCTAGTCTGCCACTTGCTGAAGTCACCCCTAATTTAGTTCTTAAACTAAGAGTATAAAGTAGGTATTGGAAACAATGTCTATTTCTTTCTTTTCAGATAAGAAAACCATAACATGGAGAGCTGAATAAGTTTGTTCAGGTCACACAGGGCAAAACCATCAGAGTGGGATTTTAAAACACGGTCCATAAATCTAGAATTTGGGAGGACTGAGTTTTACCCTGCGATAGAAGAAAAATGTTGATGTCCCCACATTTTGTTCTAATCTTTCAATTTGATGTTGAATTTAGAAACTCTACAGAAGGGAGTAGGCTCATAATCATATCCAATTGGTATGTCATAGCTAAGCAGGCAAAATCAAAGTGGAGCCAGTTTACCTAAAGGAAGAAAAGAACATTATGCATTAAAAAGAAAAGAACATTATGCATCATGGACATAAATAACACACAAAAGAAAAACTAACTTTATCCTTCAGGTGTGCAGAGCATCTATGAGTAATGACTTTTGATTTTAGTTATTCTTTTGCTAAGTGTTTTGAAATCCACTGAGTAGGAAGGGCCACCAGAAGGATGATTTAGTGGAAACTGGAAAACAATAGTTTTAGAAGTGTGTTTGATTTCAATATATATCTTATCCTCTCTGGGAACCTCTGCCTCCTTAGTATTGTGACCACGTCTGGCAAGCAGTTGGCAGGAGCCAAAGTTCTATGACAGGGGTCTACCAACAAGACAATTACTGGAATTCAGAAAAGAGGCTTTCTCCACACAGAGTGCTGAATATTAATCAGCAGTTCTATCTTACACTCCAAATGAAATACACCTGTCTATTTCCTTCAAGCTTGCCTCTAGAGGCCTGTGGTGGGAGGTATATTCTCAGAGTCAGCAAATAAGACCATTTTTCCCCTTACTATTCAGTGATGGGCCCTGAAACAGTGGTTTACAAAGATTAGTTATAATCTGTTAAGAGTTAGTTGATATTTTTATTACTAATTTATTACTAATTAGTAATTACTAATTACTATCACTATCACACATCTATGAGTAACTAAAAAATTTTACTCAAATTCAAGGAGCTTGATAAATAAGAGTGGTGGGAAAACATGAGTTGGAATAGGACTCAATTCATGTACTCAGCACCGTAGTGTTTGTCCAGTGACTACCATTAGCATAGATGTTAATAGTTAAAAACAAAATTGAATAATACATTGTCCTTGCCCTTAAGGAGCTCCGCAGTGGAGCACACAGAGAGAAATAGAAGTCCATGGCATGTGAGTAAATCAATAGCCAACCTGTGCTGTGTCAATGCTAAGGTCAGAGTACATACCAAATGGAAGGCAGAAGGAAGAGGATCAGCCTGCAGGAAGACTGGGTCTACCGCCAGCAGACTCAAACCTTATTTACTATTGCACCTCAGCTACAGGCATGTCTGATGTACTAGTGCTGTGGACAAAGTATCACCTGCATGCTAGCTGAAAGAAAATGTTGTTGTTGTTGTTAGGTGCCATCAAGTTGTGCCTGACTCATAGTGACCCTCAGAGGGTAGTCAATGGCTGATTGTTTCAGGATTGCCTCAGGAGTGGATTGCTACGTCCTTCTCCCATTTTAGTGGTGCTGGGAATTGAACCAGGAACCTCAGAGAGTGCAGAGCAGCACTCTACCAACTGAGCTAAATCCTAGCCCACTGAAAAAAGATAGTTCACATTAAAAGAAGGATGTAGGTACTAAAAATGGATGAGGAGCAAAGCACTGGTCATTTGGATACTGTACATGCATAGTCTGGAGGAGGTCCCTATTTGTAGTTAAGCAGTGCAGTGGCCCTTCCTTGTCTACACAGTTCTATGGATGTGTGTACAGGAAAAGAGATGACTCTCAAAACCAACGGAGTTCCTTCACAGAACTGTAAAATAATAGTGGCCAACCACTGGAGATGTCTCCAAAAGAAAGGAATTTGTGAGAGCATCGTTCGCTTGGCTTTGGTCCTCAATCACAATTCTCATTTGGCAACACAGAAAGTCATAATGGGACCCTGACTACACATGAGCCAGAAAATCTGGCAAGGTGCTGGTGGAGCAGCAATGGCTACTAGGCATGGTCTTTGGTGTCCAGCCGCAGCAGCCCTGATGTGACGAGTGGAGCAAGGGGAAGACTGCTGTACCAGTGAATTTCGGTAGAGATGAGAAAACAAGAAGGGGGAAACAGTTTGGTTAGGGCAAGGCATCTAGGATGTTTATACTGACAAATCTGTTAGTGGGCATTGGAAGACACCCAGAATTCTTGTTCAGGAGGTGTGGCTTTGGAGTGAACAATAACCCAACCAGAACAAGGGCTAATGCTAGAGCAAACCAGCATTTTGATGTTAATGTGACCCCCAGCTATAACCAACTTGGAAGGCAGAGAAACTTTAGTGAGTGTATATATGCACATAAATAATATACCTGACATAAGACAAAATGTTTTGAATTTGTTTTCCTTTTTTTAAAAGAAAATTTTTATTGAGCTAACAATTTACATATCATAAAACTCAGCTACTTAAATTGTGCAATTCAAAGGTTTTTAGCAGGAAAGCAAAGATGTGGAAGCATCAGCATGATCTAATTTTAGAAAAATTTCATAATATCAAAACAAACACTCATCAGCATCCTCCCCTGAATCTTCTTCTCCTGGTCCCCATCTCCAGATTATTCATCTAGTTTCCTCCTCTGTAGATTTGGCTATTCTTATCTCATATAAATTTGGGAGAAGGACCTGGCAACTCCCTCCCAAAAATCAATCTGCCACTGAAAACCCTATGAACAGCAGAGAAGCACTGACAATAGTGTTTCCCCTGTTGTACAGAGGGTCGCTATGAGTTGGATACTGACTCGATGGCACCTAACAACAACAACATCTCATATAAATGGAATTATGCAGTATGTATTCTTTTGTAACTGACTTCTTTCAGTAAGGATAAGAGTCTTAAAGTCTATTTATGGTGTTATTTGAATCAGTATCATTCCTTTCCGTTCCCAAATAATATTCTGTTGTGTGACACTGTATTTTGTTTAGCCAAAATTAATTTGTAGAGACTTGGATTGTTTCCACTTTTTGGCAACTATGAATAACATTTCTGTGAACACTCATGTATGTTTTTTTGTGGACCTGTGTATGTTTTCATTTCTCTTGGACATATACTTAGGAGCAGAATTATGAATCTGTATGTTAACCCAATGATTAAAATTTTGAAGAATTGTCAAAGTATGTTTTAAAGTGATTGTATCATTTCATTTCCCCAAAGCCAAACATGAGAGTGTCACATTCTCATCAAAATTTATGAAATGTCTTTCTTTTATTGTAGTCACTCTAGAAGGAGAAAAATGGATTGTCATTGTGGTTTTAATTTGTATTCTCTAATGACAGCCAATGTGGAACATTTGTCATGTGCTTATAGGACATTTGTTTATCTTAAAATTCTTTCCTCAGTTTTAATGATATTGTTGTTGTTGTTAGGTGCTGTTTAGTCAGATCCAACTCATAGTTGGACTATATGTACAACAGAACAAAACACTCCCTGACACTGTGTCATGCCTAGCAGTATGCCAGTGCTTCTTTGCTATTCATAGAGTTTTTGATGACTGATTGTTTTGGGAGTGGGCTGTCAGGTCCTTCTCCCAATCCTAAAGCACCCAGTATTGCCAAGTGGTTTCCTATCCATGTACTAACCAGGCTGGACACGGTTTAGCTTTCGAGATCTGATAAGACTAGATGCCAAGATAGTATGGCTGTAAGCTTAATTATATTAGTTATCTCATTATTAGGTTATAAGAGATTTTCATGTATTCTGGGTCTAATTACCTTATCAGGTTGATGATTTGCAAATATTTTCTGCCACCTGTGTCATATCTTTTCATTCATTTGGTAGTATAGTTTGCAACATCAAAGTTTTTGATTTTGAGGTAGTCCAATTCATCTAGTTTTTTCTTAGTTGTTTTCATTTTCTTCTTTTCTCTTTTTTTCTTTTTCTTTTTCTTTTTTCATGTATTGGAGATTTGAACCCAGTGCCTTATGCATACTAGGCAAATATTCTACCACTGAGCTGCTTGATCATTCAATTTTTATTTTTATTTATTTTTTCTAATTTTAAGACAGAGTCTTGCCAAGTTTTGTAGACTGCACTTTCTGGCTTTGAGTCCATGATTCTTCTGCTTCTGCTTTCCTAGTGTCTAGGATTACAGGCATCCACCCCTCTGCCTTGTTTCTGTTTGTAATTTTTTGCCATGTTTAAGAAAATGCCTAATCAAATGTCATGAATATATATGTTTTCTTCTATAAGTTTATATTTTTTAGTTTTTATATTTTGCTCTATAATGTATTTTGAACTATTTTTTGTTGTTAATGTTAATGGTATGAGGAAGGAGTCCAACTTAATTCACCTGCATTTGGATATCCAGTCACACTAGTATCATTTGTTTAAAACACTATTCATATTCCCCTTAAATGTATGGTTTTTCGATTTTATTCCATTAATGTACATATCCACCACTAAGCCAATTCTACACTTTTTTGATTACTGTATCTTTGTAGAAGATTTTGAAATCAAGAAGTATGAGTCCTCCAAATTTGTACTTCTTTCTCTAGAATGTTTTGATTATTATGCATCTATTATATTTCCAAATTGATTTTAGGATCAGCTTCTCAATTTCTTCAAAGGAGGTAGCTGGAATTTTGATAGGAAATTTGTTGAATTTGCACTTCAATTTTGGGGATATTTCTGTTTTACGAATAATAAGAGAATGTTGGGGTCCTTAGGCACAGTGGCTTCAAATAATAGAGCATTTGCAAGACACTGCTTAGAGAGTGGTGAGACATGTCAGCTGCTTACTGTTCAGGGCTGAAATTGTGGACCTTCTGTTAGCAGCTAGTGTAAGTGGAAACCCCTTGCCCTTGCCACAGGCCCTCAGAACAGAGCTGTTATTCTGTGCTGGGAGGAAATAGAAGTGGCTCATATGACAGACTCACTGTCCTTACCAAGATTTAACTGATTTTCTTAAAGATATGTGTTTTCATTCACTATATGGCAGGACAATTTCCAGAGATGATGTTTTTGTTTCGTTGTATTTTGTTTTACTTGGTTATCTTTTTCTGCAATTAAGCAACTGTTTCGAAGGAAGGAGCATACACCAGGTTCCTTACCACTTGCCCCCACCTGCGATTTCTTAGCCTTTTCCTTTCTTGACTTCCCTCATAAAAAGTTATATGACTCTATTCTATTGTTGCAAACCTACAAACAA
This sequence comes from Pedetes capensis, assembly GCA_007922755.1. Taxonomy (NCBI): domain Eukaryota; kingdom Metazoa; phylum Chordata; class Mammalia; order Rodentia; family Pedetidae; genus Pedetes; species Pedetes capensis. The sequence continues at coordinate 53,121 of VMDO01003857.1, forward strand.
AACACAGCTTCTGTGGTCTTGCAGGCAGAACTATGCTCTCCTGTGGGTACATCCTTGAAATAAATGATTATTGTTGTACTTACTAATCTAATTTTGCAGTCATTTTCTTAGAACCTCAAAGGTTCTGAGGTTTATGCCATATTCTGTGTGACATCAGTGTTCAGCATAGGCCTGACAGAGAAAGAATATTTATTGAATAAACAAATGAATTCACGTATTCATGAATAAGGTTAGCCAATTGAGATTGAGAAATAATTAGGCTTTTATCTCAGTAATTACTAATTTGAATAATGAGAATGGTACAATATAGCATATTATTTATCTTAATACTTTCATTGCCTCTTCATCCATTCAGCAAAAATATAAATGCCAACTCTTGAATATAATTCTTGAATATAATTCTACCTTCCAGTGTAACTTAAGAGTTATCCTAGTTGCTGACTAAAGGCTATTTAAGGGTAAAGTATTTTATAATATCGGGAAGGAAGACAATGAGTCTTTTCAATAAAGTGACAATTTGCTGTGAAAGGAAAATTAGAATCAGCAATTTTTGATGTATCAAATTAGAAAATATTCTCACTGTTTTTCATCCAGTATACTTAATAAATGGCAAATACTTTAATGTGTATTACAGTGTATTAAATCATCTCTGTACTACCATTATCTGTATTCCTATTATTGTACTTATCACGCAGGACAGTAATCACTTCACTTATCTATGCATTCATTTCCATCATTAACTGGGATTCTTTAAAAATCATCACAACATTTTGATGCATAGCACATAATCAGTGTTCAATAAATGTTTATTGAACACAACTTTCTATGTATCATTCTCTATCCAACTCCTCAAAGATAGTCTTTTATCTTATTGGTAAAATTATCAGATTGAATAAGTGCATTAACAAGTCAATAAATAAATGAGAGAATTAATAACTGGATAAATGTACTGGAAACTTTGCACTATTTCATATCCCTGGGTGCAGTGCTGGTGCTTTACCCATCCATTCATATCTTAATGGCCCTGAGCTACTTCCTACTCAGCCCCATAGAATAATTTCTCATGCAGTGTTCATCCCAGAGATCCTTCAGAGAACTCTCCCAATTGCATGAGTAGTTGTACCATTTTGCTAACTTGATATTTCTTCATCATGAAATTTTTCTGGTGGTTTTGATGGCCTTTCTAAGAGGAAGATCTTTGCAGGGTCCATCCAACTCCTTCCAATGTGGTTGTCTGCATCCACTTAGGAACTGACCATATGTCCATGTGTTTGACACCACGCCCTTAGAAAAATGAAAAGAAATGTACTTGTTGGGAGGCAGGTATACTGCATCAACCTGAAGGCCTAGGAGCCAGGCCATCTCTTTTTGCAGTTCTGCCAGCAAAATAAAATGGCATAAACAGGCTCTACCAATTTTATACTCTTCCATGAACTATCACATCACAAGTCAGGCTCTGTCTCCTTAGGACTCATGGCACTATGAGTGTTCAGGAGTCATAGTGCCCCCTGCTGACATACTGGATAGACAATTGTAGCAAAAGCTAGGTGCTTTGTTATCTTCTTTTTAACCATCCAGGACTTCCATGATTTCTGCCAGCTATTCAAATGTATCTTCTTGATCACCATCAATATCACAAGCTACAGTGCCTTTGAAGTAAATTCTTTGTTTTGTTTAATGTAATTAGAATCATGTCCTCTATTTTGGGACCTCAAATATTGATCAATGCAATATTTAAACTGAAACACATGCACACACGCACGCATGCACGCACGCACGCACACACACACACACAATTTAAAGTTTCCTTTCCAGAAAATTACTCAGCACCAATGTAAATCAACAGATACAAATGACTGTCTCGGGTAACAACATTGCTTAACTGCTTTCAGTGGAATGATTGAGAACTGCTCTTTTTAAAATGGGATATGGAGTAAGAGATGTGCTTGTATCAACTCTTATATCTCTTGATGGAGATCACCACCTTTAAAGCTGTATATGTAGACACTGGCTAGGGAAAAGTTTAGAGTAGTCTACAAAACAGGGATTGTCATCACAGGATCTTGTGGTCTGCTAGATGCTGTGTCCTTCTTGTGGACAGTCCCTGTTCACCCCAGCAAGCATTGAGGCGCCTTCACGTATAGATGCCTACTTATCCTTCTTCCAATTGTTCTGGGTTTAACATAGATAATATATTGTGAAACACACTAATTAACACAATACAGAACCACAGCCTATTGAAACAATTAGAATAACACTAATGGATATTGTTGGTGTTCTGATTTAAATTTCAGGAAACATACAAACCTTTGAAGAAGGATTTGCCAAAAATTGATAAATGCTTCAGTGCCACTGTCAACACTGTACAAAATTCCTTATGAGTCATACCATCTGCCTCCCACCATGAGTACTGTGAAAGTTGGAAAGTGTAAAGGAAAACTCATTTCAAAACAAACAAGCAAGCAAAAAAATGTTTATTGGGAAAATGTAAAGGACAAACTATTCAGTCATCTGAGGTCCTCTTGAAAGGAGAAAAGCTCCTTAACTGTCATATAGGTATTAACTGCAATAAAAATGTAGAGACTCAAGTTAGATGCTACATGATAAAAAGAAGGGAACTTTTGTTATTGTTCATTTCAATATTCATAGCATGAAACATTGTACTCCATTTCAGGGAAAGAGTCCAGAAGTCCTTAATGAAAAAGTAATCAGTAGGATATTACATATGTATATAGATGTAGATATAGCTTCCTAAATGTAAAAATAAATACCAAAAAGGAACAAAGTAAAACTGATGTAGATTGCCTAGCAAAAGAATACTTCTGTATATGTTGTTTTTATGTTTGCACATCAAGGCTTATTAGTATATGCACTTATCTTCATACAGAGTCGGTAACATAAAAATAGGAAAACAAACTTGGAAGCAAGTTATCAGTCGTGCTGACATATGTAAATGGCTCAAATCTACAAACTGAAAATAAAAACATTTACAGGTTTATTCAGAAAGGAAAATCAAACACTAAGCAGGAAATACACATGAAACAGAGTTTAGGGATAGATAAAAATAAAAAGAAGTATCAAGCAAGAAAACAAAAAGAAGGCAGTTTCTTAATCATGATTTCTGACAAAGAGGAGCATTACCAGAGACAAGGAATGACACTTTGAAGTGGGAAAGTATCACAGTAAATGTTGTGAATATTTGTTGGCTTAAAGATGTAGAAATGGTTCATAATGCAGAAATTCCAGAAGATACAAAAATAGACAGAGGCATATTAATAATATACTCAAATTTTCCTTAATGAAGATAGCTCCATTCAACAATAAGAACAAAGATCAGTGGAAATATAGAATATTTAAAAGTAACAAAAAACCCTTAAACAAACCTTTTAGACATGTATCAAAACCTGAACCTCAGTTTGAAAGAACATCTTTTTATAGTAAACAAATATTTGTGAAAATTACTGCTATACCAACAATAAAGAAAACTAGAAATTCCAAAGAATAAAAGTAACTCAAAGAATTTTCCCACCACTAGAAAGAACTACAGCTTGATATAATACTATTGACAGACTACTCGATAATAAACTAGGAGATAATAGTATTCTACAAGGACCATATACTTGGAAATAATTATTAAACATCCATGGATTAAAAAGTGAAATATTGACTGAAATTTCACAATGTTTCAAGCATATTAAAATAAAAACATATGATATAATCTATGGTATTAAGCTAGCTGTGTCTGGCAGAGATATTTTCACTATTTCATAGCTATATTAATGAGGATATAAATCAATGTATGAAATATTAAACATTTACAAAGTAATTGAAAAGTAAACCATAAAATTAGAAGAAAGGTAATTAAAATATAGAAGCAAGTATTAATGAAGAATAAATAGATAAATACATAGAGCTTATAAACAAACTTAAAGTT